>JAVYIG010005716.1:0-131228 GCA_035222895.1 Strongylocentrotus droebachiensis
CCAAAGACGTGTGCTAGTGAAGTAAAAAAATATATATGAATGGAAATCTGAAAGTTCTTAGGCATTAATATTAATAAAGATATTTAAGTGGAAAACACACGTCTATGAAATTCTACGTAAAGTGTCTAGAACAATAGGAATTATGAGTAAACTTAAATACATCTTGCCAACCAATATTCTTATAATGTTATACAACTCACCAATCTTATTATATGGGTTTTTTGTAATCAACATTTACTTAATCGTATTTTCCTCCTACAAAAAAGAGCAGTTCGTATAATTTGCCACAAACCATTTTTAAGTCCAAGCAGACCTCTATTCTTGAAACTGACTGTTCTCCCAATATAATTATTACATGATTTTCAACTATGTATTTTTATGTATTCATATTATCATAACCTATTCCCAGAATGTTGTTGTAATATATTTCAGAGCAATAACGACATGCATAGATATAATACCAGGACTTCAGCAGACACTCATGTAATATACGGTCATTCTTCATTTTCAAATAGTATCTTTTTATATACCAAGGACCCACTATTTGGAACAAACTACCCCCTAATCTCAAACAGTGTGCATCTTAAACAATTTTAAGCATAATCTAAAACTTCACCTGATGCAAACACTTTGAATTTGACAAACGCAATTTTTTATGTGTGTAATTACCATTGTGTTATTGTATTTTCTTTGTCCCTTTTTTTGTTTTTGTGTGTACAATTTTAGGATCATATACCTATATGTTTTTGTAACTTTTTTGATGATCCAACCACTTCGTAATTTCCTTTAGTGTATTTTCCATTTTATTGGTTTATCTATGTTTGCAAGAAATTATTGTATTGTTTGCCTTTGCATATTTTTATGAAAGTGGTGAATAAATTCAATTCAATTCAATTCAAATCGGATATAATTTCGGGGCTAATATCAGTGAAGGCACAATCAGAGGGTTAATCTGTTCTCTATAAATAAAAAAAAATAATGTTTATATATATATATATAGAGAGAGAGAGAGAGAGAGATAGGCCTTTATGCCAGATTACGGTTTTGCCCTTGGATTGACCACTGAGTGCATGTGTTGAAAGTGCAAAATATTTGTCATACCTAGTATGTGCAGCTCAAAAATAAAAACAAAATCAGAAACAAGCATCCACCCCCCCCCCCCCCCCCCCCCCCTCTTCCCCCCCCCCCAAAAAAAAGATGTCTCAGTATTGATTAATTTCTTTTCGTTGTCTATATAGGAGTTAGAAGACTTTGTTCAGAGTTCTGGAGATCATGGCATTATCATCTTCACCCTTGGTACCTACTCGACGTCCATCACGACGATCAGACCCGAATTAGTGACGATGTTTGCCGAAGTTTCCGAAGATTGCCGCAGAAGGTCATCTGGCAGCTCAAAGAACTACCTGACTGGGAGCTACCCTCTAACGTGAAGGCTATGCCCTGGCTACCTCAAAATGATCTTCTCGGTAACTATGCAGTCTATCACAAACTTATCATTATCTTTAATAATTTCATATAATAATAAACATAGCATCCCCTACATTAAAGCCACGCTATCCTACTTGTAGCTACTTGCTCCCTTTATATAGAAAACAATGCCTAATCTGTGACTTTTGGTCCCCCATGATCCTCTTTTTCTTATGTTAATTGAGAGCTGAGTTGATGAGATAACCACATGTCCAGTGACCTTGCATGGCGGTCTAATCCCTTAAACTAGTACAGATAAGCAGTGACCTTGCAGGGTGGTCTAATCCCTTAAACTAGTACAGATAAGCTTTAAAAGATAAACAGATGCCAATGGAGTATTAAACTTAAACGTTTTGAACAATGAATATATTTATTATATTTCTACATCGTGAAATCTGTTTAGATAAACATAGTAAGTTGTGTATATCAATAAAATATTATAGGGCAAAAATGTTGTACACCCTCCCCCCCCCCCCCTTGAACTACTGGTTGGGAAAAAAATCATTTCAACCCCCCCCCCCCCTCCCCTATATCTTTGCCCCAATGGGCAATTTTTATTCTTTATAGCAAACACAGAAATTCACATTTACATTTGATACAACCAATATCACAACAATATTTGTATACATCATTCAACTGCATGCTTTAACACATGTCATCTTAAAGTGAACCCATTTCTTTTTTCCATTCATATCATATATTTAATGCTCATATTATGTTTTTATTTATTTTATTTTTTAATGAAAATCAGGAAATGTCTTATTTACTCTAGACAAAAATGGGTGAACTATAACACAGTTCAATACATCATTTCGCTCTTCTTTATATCTAAAGAGTATATTTCGAGGTGTAAAATTAAAGTAGAAAATAAGTGAAGCTATAGCCACTTTCCTACATTAGCCCAAATACTTTTACTTAAATGGCAGTTACAAAAGAAATGTTCAATAATTTCCTTTTTGGTATCGCAAAAACGAACAATTATTGACAATTTTTTATTTTAAAATTATGTGTTGGATATATTTACCTAAGTCTATAGTATCCATTGTAAATCTAAAGATCGTTAAAGTACATGTATCGTATTCAGTAGCGTACGCAGGATTTTTTCGAGCGGGGGGGGGGGGGGGGGGGGGTTAAAATGGGAGAATCGCGCCGAAAATTTCGCAACGACTCAGCCAGCAGCCTTATAAGCAGGGGGGGGGGGGGGGGTAAGACCCCTATTTTTGTTTTGGTCCAGTTTTTGAGGAAAATGTTGCAACAACTCAGCCAGCCGGTGAATAAGCGGGGAGGGGGGAGGGGGGAGAGCTCATTTTTGGGGTCACCTTTTAGCACAATTATTTTGAGGGGGGGGGGGTTCCTCCAAAACACACACATAACAAAAAATTGAGGGGGGAGGTTAAACCCCAAAACACCCCCCCCCCCCCCCCTGCGTACGCGCCTGATTGTATTTGCCACGTGAGTGACTTTTTAAAAACTCTTTAAAGTAGATATTCATTGATTTTAAAAATAACTTTATTTCCATTATTGCACAGTTGAAACTTTGATTCGACAAGGTTATCAAAATTGAATGCTTGGTAACATTTGAAGTAATGATTATTATAAATTACAAAACGCTTAAATACTTTTAATGACGTCACAATATGGACCAATACTGCCCAAGCAGACGTCAACCCATAAAGAATGAACGTAATTGCAAAGCTATTATTTGTCATATTATAATGAGTTTAGTGTATATAAATGTGATGGCATTTCAAGCCATTCAAAAGGGGATATGAAACCGATTCTGATAACTAAAATCTTTTGTTTGTAAATACACAGGATAGGGGTTAATTAATAATCAAAGAAACCAGACTTTCAAATTGAAAAACCCCCGAAATGATATTGAGGACGGCATTTGTCCCTCTTGAACCGCCGAACATACTGCGGTGTGTGCAGCTGAACATACAATGGCGTCTTATTTAGTTTACAAGGGTTTACAAGCGACAGATTCCTTCATTTTTGTATCGCTGCATTTGTCATCAAAATAAAAACATGCGCGGGGTTTAGAGTGAGGCAATAGATAATACATTTAGCCTGACGGCAGTGAAGAAAGAGAAAGAACTCAAGAGAAGATGAAAAAAGGCACTGAAAATGTGTAAGATGTCATGGGACATCGTCTGCTTGTGCAAATCATGTCCATACTGTGATCTCACACATCTCAGCAGCGTTCGGAGAGCTCTTCAGGTGCTATGCCGGGCTGTATTTAAGCGTTTTGCAATTTATAATAATCATTACTTCCAATGTTTTCCAAGCATTGAATTTTGATCACTTTGTCGAATCAAAGTTTCAACTGTGCAATAATGAAAATAAAGTTAATTTTTAAAATCAATGAATATCTACTTTAAAAGAATTCAAAGGTAGCCGTTCCCTTTTGTATACAGTGCATCCCAGAGAAAACGAAACCGAGAATTATCGATGTTTTATCATAACTTAATCACAATGATAATTAATAAACGACACATGTTTGTAAAGCTTAGATCCTCCTCTTTCATTAGATGCAACTTATTTGATGCATATCTCACGCATGAGTGATCAAAATCAATTTGAAAAGAGGAAACCACAAAATCATTTGGCGGACGGTATCTGAATTTCTGAAGGGTAAATCACATTTCTAGAAGTTCAGTTTCTGCCCTTTCAAATGACACCTCAATCTGGAAAAATGAGGTAGGAACAACAAAGTTCTGTTTATTTAAAGTAGTGCTAACATTTCTATAATTTTATTAAACGAATTCGTTTTCACTGGCTGTCTGCCGTAGCAACAAACTGAATTGACAAAAGACTTAACTCCTTTTCGTTGAAGAGCAGCCATAGACCAAAGAATTCATGCATGGCTGGAGGTTTCCTGATGTCACTGCGGGGATGGAGTTACTCGTCAAAAATCATTAAAAGTTGCAATGGGATATATGCGCATTCGTAGACGTAGGGCTGCTCGGATTCATTATCCCACCCACACACACACCCACACACAAACATACCCCTACACACATACATATTAAAGAATGTTCATATTCATGAGCAGTTATTATTAGCAAATAATTATGTGGAACTGCATGTATTCCTTTTAATTTTCGTATCACTGTATCTGTCTTTCACCTATAATTTTGATTTCATGATAAACATACCGTTTGCGAAACGTCTAATTTACTGCATTACAGGCTTGATCAGTGTTATGACTCAGTATTTATCATCTTACATAACCCCTCTCCTCCAGGGCATCCCAAGACCCGGATGTTGATGTACCAAGGAGGTAATAATGGTTTCCAGGAGGCCAGTTATCACGGTGTACCCATCGTAGTCATTCCTCTTCACAGCGACCAACCTGATGTCGCAGCCAGGATCGAGGTCAGAGGTTTGGGCAAGAGGCTCGATAAAATGTCCCTGAGTGCTGATGTCATCTACGAAACCATTGAAGAGGTCATTCGCAATCCAAGGTATTGTTAACTTTAAAAATAGCATATAGTCTTGATGATAATATTTGTATATGAGATGAAATTTTATTTCATAGAATTAGTATTGCTATATATTTTTTAACAAAAAGGGTATGGAACAAGTGTGGAAGACATGTATGAAATAAAAATTTGTTTAGTTAAATGAAAACAAAATAGTCTTGCGTGCATATACAAAGTAATTTATAACAAATCACTGGGCGTTCATTCAAATCGCCATGACGCATTGGCTACTTTTGAAAACAGATATAGCCTACATGTATATTACAGCCTTTTCACACACAGCTAAAATTCATCGTATCTAGAGCTGATTAGTTTAAAGCTGTATACGAAGTCGTGATTCATACTCCGTTTAAAGCAGGCTGGAGATACGAAGCCTGACATATTTTTGTGTGTTAACGGTTATACGTGTTTAAACTGGATGGAGCGTGCGCTTTGTTTGATATGACCTGACCATAGAGATAATACTTAATAAGTGTTAGTAGTATTAAGGATATATTGACTGCTTTGAGAGGCATAGTAAGGATATATTGACTGCTTTGAGAGGCATAGTGGTTTCTATAGGGTCAAGGGAAACTCACAACCTGCTATGACCCCAAGGCGCTTGCGCCGCGGGGTCATAGCAGGTTGTGAGTTTCCCCGAGACCCTATAGAAACAACTATGCCTCGAATATTAAAAGCAGTCAATATATATTTTATATACCGAAAAAAAGGAAAATGTTGACTCACCCATTTAGGTTTCCATCTCTTTGAAGTCATGAATATTAACACCAACAATAACTTGTGCTCCAGTAGAACAGGGAATACCAAACACGTTTACACGAACAGTAAATATTTTAATGCCGTATTTTACTGCATACTTCGTATTTTTGCTATCAGCAGAATCGATTAAGTCTTGCAGCTGAATGTCATCCATAAGTTGAAATCTTGGCATAGCTGTGTCCTCCATTTTGCCTCTTTATTGACAAAAAATTGGAAACAAAAAACCCCAGTATTTTGCGATCGAGACTAGTACACAAAATGGCGATCGGTCGTCTGCGCTGCGTGGATTGGTAGATTCGTCGCCTGAATGCAGCGACCAAAATCGAATTGCACTCAAACACCGTTAACGGTATTGCGCATCGGTCATCGCACAAAAGAAACTTATACGGTAACACGTAAACCAAAATGGGGATCGCAGCAAAATGACGTCACGTTTCACAGCCATGGAAAAAGTGCTATGAAAAATGGATATAAACCGGTAGAGCCGGGAAAAATGACTATGAATTTCAATTAGCGGGCATGGTTAAGAACATGACTGCATTTTCAACCAATCAGAAGACAGGATTAGTAAAGAATCTTAAAATGAGGTATATAATGGTTTCTATAGGGTCAAGGGAAACTCACAACCTGCTATGACCCCAAGGCGCTTGCGCCGCGGGGTCATAGCAGGTTGTGAGTTTCCCGAGACCCTATAGAAACAACTATGCCTCGAATATTAAAAGCAGTCAATATATATTTTATATACCGAAAAAAAGGAAAATGTTGACTCACCCATTTAGGTTTCCATCTCTTTGAAGTCATGAATATTAACACCAACAATAACTTGTGTACAGTATGAAATCCAACAAGCTGTACTCCAGTAGAACAGGGAATACCAAACACGTTTACACGAACAGTAACTTTTGTACAGGATGATATCACCAACAAGCTGTGCTCCAGTAGAACAGTAGAACATGACGCTGAAGTCCGAATCTGATCGTTAGCATTGATTTCTTGCTGCACCCACAACAAAAAGTGAGTCATTTGACACATTTAAGCATAATTTTCGTGAGTCAGGTGTAAATTGACTCATTAGTAACAACCAATGAGTCTCTATTGACTCATTTATATTTCACCAGTGTGTCAATCATGAGCTGACGCATTTGCAAAATGCTTCGACTGACTCACATGGTCGTAAAAAATGAGTCAAGATCGACTTAAGAGCATTTTAGAAGAAAAAAGTGAGTCAACTTGAAAGTGAGGCTGTATGCATGCGCGCGCATGCTTTCGTGACGTCATCCAAAATGCGCATTCTCGAGTCATATTTGAATTCCCGATCGACGACGCGACGTCGCCATCTTATATCTTGGATTCAGAAGAGTTTTGACTGCAGCTAGTGAAAAATTGGTACGCATAATTATTCATATGGTTTTAAACGATGATTTTTATGACTGGATTCGTGGGCTGAATCTTCTGATTATTATACAAAAATGATGCATGCGTTCATTTTACGATATCCGCACTCGAGTTGATGAGGCTGTGTGTAACTTAACTATATAGATTCTACTGTATCGCACGAAGCCGTGTCGAATGAAAACATGCATGATCTTGCATCATTGTTTTATACAACGAAACTCCTAGATCCTTGTTATTTGATGTAAAACGAATTAATTCAAGATTGTTTCGTGACAGTATGGGTGACAAATAAATCTCAAGTTAAGGCTTAATTTAGTGCGTACAAAGTAGATTTTTCAGATTCGGGTAGCGGGACCACCGATTACATCGCTAAAATGTGATATTTTAGGATATATTTTCCATTGCAAATGTGGACAGTGACTCTGGCATGGTATGGTATGTGTGTGATAGGCCTAGGGAGTAGGGGGTCTATGTCATGATGCACCCACAACAAAAAGTGAGTCACCCTTACTCAAATTGATGAGTCACTGGTTTGTCCGTACAGCGAAACACTTGAAGGATCATGTGAGTCACTATTACTCGATACAAATGAGTCTTATTTATCTAAGACTCACAAATAAGACTCATTTGTATCGAGTCATAGTGACTCACATGATCCTTCAAGTGTTTCGCTGTACGGACAAACCAGTGACTCATCAATTTGAGTAAGGGTGACTCACTTTTTGTTGTGGGTGTGTAATAATCGCCGTTCTTCTGCCTGCAACCCGCATAGAATTTTTGAAGGATCTTGTCCAGGTCTGCATTCGGAAGTCTGTTTACATCTCCGAGGTCCGTGTTGACATTTCGCAAGAACTCTTCAAATATTTTAATGCCGTCGAGGTAAACGAGGTGGGGCTAGGAGATCTACCAATCCAGTGGAATCTCCGGCTTCTCACAATATCCCGGTGATTGTCCGCCCAAGACCAGTTGTTAATAGGTTGCAAAGACAGGAACCAAGTTATATGAAAAAAATTCAACTGGTCCAGATTGATCCCAAAGAGAAACCTAATGCAAGGTCGGTACCTGTCCTGCCGTCAGTTTTATTGTGCAATGCTCGTTCTCTCAACAATAAACTGGACGAATTATCTGTTATTGTTCGGGAACACGATATCGATATATGTTCAGTAACAGAGACATGGTTTAATCATGACCAACCGGAGTCATCATACAGCGTTGATGGTTACAAAGTCTTTACCAAGTCTCGGTGTTCTCGCAGGGGTGGTGGTGTCGCTATTTACGCGAAACATAGCATTGACCCCAAACAGGTGACTATTATTCCAGTTCCAGATGAGCACGAAGTAGTATGGGCCCATTTTCGACCTCATCGATTACCGCGTCGTGTCAGCAGTATCTACTTCGGTGCAGTTTATTCACCCCCAGGAAACGCCAATGAGTGCGATCTAATACAGTACCTCATTCGGAGTGTTGACATCATCAAAACTGCGCATCCCTATGCCGGTGTTGTAATCCTCGGTGATTTGAATCGCATGGACATTTCCCAAATCCTCAGTGGATGTCACATGAAACAAGTCGTCCGGACCCCGACAAGAGGTAACGCGATCTTAGACCAAATCATAAGCAATCTCGATTCCTTTTACCAAGAACCATCTTTGTTATCCCCCATTGGCCTTGCCGACCACAACATTGTAATCTGGCTACCCAAAGAAGTCTATAATAGACCACGCAATAAGGCTAAAAAACGGATTGTCCGACCAATGAAAGACTCGGACATAAGAGCTTTTGGTGAGTGGATAACTCTCAACGACTGGCGAGATGTTCTTGCCGAGTCTCAGCCACAAGCCATGTGCGATCACTTCTACCAAACGCTGCAATCAAAGGTGGATGTGCACTTCCCAACAAAGTCAATTAAACTCCACCCGACTGACAAGCCTTGGATAACGCCCCGTACGAAAGAGCTTATTAACCAAAGACAAATAGCATTCAGCAATAACTCTAAAGGAGCTTGGAAATCTCTTCGCAATCAAGTCCTTCGCGAAATCTCTAGAGCAAAACGCTTTTTCTATCGTGATCGTATCCAAAATCTTAAGAGCGATAACCCCTCATCTTGGTACAAGAACATTAAAGTCATGTCTGGTCATTCAAATTCGCAAGCAGACATAATCCGAGTACCGACTGTTGAAGACAATGACCCAGTGAAAATAGCTACCGCCATTAACGAATTCTTTGCAAATGTTAACGCTGATATCCCCGAACTTCATTTGAGAGACCTACCATCGTACCTGCCAGCCCCAACACCGCCCCCACATGTTCAACCGTGGGAAGTCATGAGTGAATTGAAGAAGATCAAGCCTGGCAAGTCAAGCGGCCCTGACGGCATTCCTGGACGCCTCGTTCGGGAATTTGCTTGCGAGCTCTCAATTCCCCTGTCAGGGATATTAAATGCATCCTATCAACATAACAAGGTCCCAACCCAGTGGAAACAGGCAATAATTGTCCCCATCCCTAAAGGTCCTACATCTGCAACCTTGGATAAACTGAGGCCTATATCCCTCACCGACCACTTTTCCAAAATTGCTGAGTTGTTTATAACCAAGCTTCTATTACGCGACATTAACCCTCATTTGGACAAACACCAATACGGAAGCAGACCGGGCCTCTCAACTACCATTTGCATCGTCGACCTAATCAACTACCTTGCTAAATCAGCTGAGGCACCAAGAACTGCCACTACCGTTGTATGCACCGACTTCAGCAAGGCATTCGATCGGGTCAACCACACTATCGCGATTAAGAAGCTTATTGACCTTGGTGCCCGCCTTTCGATTCTTCCTTGGATCTGCGATTTTCTGACCGACCGCCAAACCTGTGTTCGTTACCATGGTTCACTTTCGCCCTGGAAGAAGATTCATGCTGGCGTCCCACAAGGCACACGCCTAGGTCCTGTTGTATTCTTGGCCCTTATTGATGATGTAATGCGTGATTCTTCATCAGCGAGTCACTGGAAGTACGTCGACGACATGTCCATTGCCGCCTCGCACGATGCACGCAACCAGCCACGTGATATCTCCCGTTCACTATCCACTCTAGAAGATTGGTGCCAGAACAATTACGTTAAACTCAACAACAAGAAGTGTTCAATCATGCGATTGTCCTTCAGTAAAGTCCAACTACCCCCACTAGGAGTACTTATTGATAATGTCCCCCTGAACGAGGTTAGCAGTGTGAAAATCCTTGGAGTAACCATTGAAGACACCTTGAAGTGGAATGTACAGGTTTCGGATACGGTTTCTCGTGCTAACCGCCGCATTTTCATGTTAAGATCCCTGAAAGCCTTCTATCCCCCCACCAACGACCTCGTTACAGTTTACATAGGATTCGTAAGACCACTCCTCGAGTATGCCTGCCCTGCATGGAACGGAGCATTGACTATCGCCCAGTCCAACAAGATAGAAAATGTTCAAAAACGGGCATTAAGAATTATACTAGGTAGAGATTACATATCCTATTCAAATGCCCTATCAATAACCAAGCTTCAAACTCTCCATGCTCGCCGAGAAGAGCTATGTCTCAAGTTTGCCCTGAAAGCACTAAAATCCGACCAATCAGACTGGTTTAAACTAAACGCCAGCACAAGAAACACACGGAAATCACGTATCTGTATAGAACCTAAGTCCAAAACAGAACGTTACAGGAAAAGCCCAGTCCCATATCTCACCAGGTTACTCAACACCGCATAAATTCCCCCGACTCCTGCCCGATTCCACATCTCTTATTTAAATCGTATGCCTTTTGTAGCTTTTAATACTGCTCAACTTTATACCCATCAATTCATAAAGATTAGTGCATGTAAACCACATTGTAATGAATGGATAAACTTGTGTTTTTAACTGTCAAACTGATTAAATAGTGAATATCTCTCTTATAGTTACGCACGTTCCCATGTACATTCTATGTATTATTTAAAGTTTTTACGCATATATTCTGTTATTATCTTAGAAATGTATAATTGGTAAATTGTACTGTTTTTCTCTGTAAGGGAAACTTTGATATTTACTTTGTAATTTCTTTCTAATCGCCTTTTCCTTGTCGTCTTACTTTCATCATCATTCTGCTCCTCCTTGTCTTCACAGTTCCAACTGTTCCATTCTTCTCATTCCACTCCCTCCCTATCTCTCTCTCCCTCTCCCATCTTCTGCATGTCTTCCTATTTCTCTTTCTAACTTAACTCTCTCTCTACATCGTTCTCTCCCTGACCTTTTGTCTCCCTTTCGATAATTGTTTAATCATGTTTTTATGATAAATCCTTATATATAGTGTGGCTTTATAGACATTCTCTGTACATTACGGTTCGAAACTAAACAAATCTTCAGTACTTACTTGCTATAACTCAATTAATCAGCCTCAATTTATATTTAAAATATGAATATTCCTCACTTAACAATGATTACAGAAATAATAATAATGCCGAATCTATTTTATTTGTATCATCAATTTTTTTGCAAGTAGGGAATACGTAATTAGTAATGATTTTACCCGACTGTGTACTTGTCTATTATGTTTGTTGAAATGCTTTTTAATATATGTAAAACTTGCAATGTAATTTAGCTTTCGGGCTACCATTTTGAAGTTGTCTAATAAAAACCATTCTACTACTACTACTACTTTACTGCATACTTCGTATTTTTGCTATCAGCAGAATCGATTAAGTCTTGGAGCTGAATGTCATCCATAAGTTGAAATCTTGGCATAGCTGTGTCCTCCATTTTGCCTCTTTATTGACAAAAAATTGGAAACAAAAAACCCCAGTATTTTGCGATCGAGACTAGTACACAAAATGGCGATCGGTCGTCTGCGCTGCGTGGATTGGTAGATTCGTCGCCTGAATGCAGCGACCAAAATCGAATTGCACTCAAACACCGTTAACGGTATCGCGCAGCGGTCATCGCACAAAAGAAACTTATACGGTAACACGTAAACCAAAATTGGGATCGCAGCAAAATGACGTCACGTTTCACAGCCATGGAAAAAGTGCTATGAAAAATGGATATAAACCGGTAGAGCCGGGCAAAATGACTATGAATTTCAATTAGCGGGCATGGTTAAGAACATGACTGCATTTTCAACCAATCAGAAGACAGGATTAGTAAAGAATCTTAAAATGAGGTATATAAATATCTCTATGGACCTGACCTTCAATGCGCAATGGCACTATTGCGCATTTTAAGAGCAGTAGTTAAACACGAAACGATTATCGATCGCACCGAAATTTATGTGTGTGAATGATGTCGTATGTAAAGCTGATTAGTTTATTTAAAGCGCTTTAAACTAATCAGCTTTAACGAATTTTACTCGTGTGTGAAAAGGCTGTTAAACTCACAGGGACAGAGGCACAGGGACAGAGGCACAGGAAGAGACGGACTGACAAAGAACGGGGAAGTGGAGAAAAGGGAATCTATTGCTTTCACTTTGCTCTTATTTTCTGCTCCAACAATCCTTGACAAGAGATCCCCTCCCTCGATCACACATGCACTTCAAAGGGGTAATATCTATAGGCTCTATTGGTCTGTAAAATGCCATCATACATGTCCATCCAATAGCTTCATCTTCTTATAGCTGTTTTATAATCTGTGGCTTTCGGACAAAACGGAGTCTTCAAGGTCCTTGCACTAAACCAAAATGCCTTCGAGGCTTATTCCTCTATACACATTCAGCCCCTGCAGTTCCATACAATACGAGGCCCACACAGGGGAGGGGGGGGGGGGGGGGGTGGTGTCTGGTTTGGGGCAGGGAATGCGTTCCGCCCTGAGATGAATCATCTACCATTCAGGCACCCGTCACATCATGATAATTATACGGGCAAAGTCGTCAGCGTCCTTAAAGGTATTATGTCCCTTTTGCAGCCAACCTCAAATTCTGTAGAACTTTGCAGGAATTATGAATATGTCATGTATGTCCTATCTGTGAAATTTAAACTTTAGCAGTGTCCTCATATTCAAATTATGCAAGGAAACCCGTTTACTTGCTAGACTTCACTGTCAGACACTATTGAGTGACTGACTGGCTTTTTTTCTTCTTTGGTAATAACATACATGAAAAGAGTTGTAAAGGGTACATGAACATTTTGTCTACATCAATAACCCACTTCTTGTGATGGCCAAGATTAAACTGATTGAATCTTTGCGCAGCATAAAACGCATGACCATTCGGTACAATTGTCTGAAAATCAAGACTATTACTTTTGGGCTCTATAGCCCTAAAGTCGATTTGACAACTAATAGTCGTTTTTTCCCACTTGAAGACATTTTCAAGCCCCACCTTTTTTAGGGAAGTTCTAAATTAGTATTATCTTTCAAATGCAGTTGGAAGTTAACTTTTTCATTTTTTTGGCCTGCAAATGGGACATAGTACCTTTAAATAATACGCGTATGGCTCAATTTGAGTTTATTCTGATTTTGTTTCTATTTAATTTCTTACTTTATTTTTTTATTCATTTATTTCCTTCTGTATGTAAGCGAATCTAAAATCTCTCGCAAACAATGCTTCCTGTTCATCCAAGCGTGAACACATACCATACACAAATGATACCAAATGATTTGGGATAAAACACTTTTTCATAAGATGTATAATAATTTACTGTTCATAGATTATTTTAAAAATAATTAGCAATTTTCTAGGTGTAAACTTTTTTTTTTACTCACACGGTATTTAAATGACGTTTGTGGGGAAAATTGCTTTACACCTGCGCTCTGTATAATTTGATTCTGCCTTCATTCCTGTTCAGATCAGCGTTCCTCGCAGGACCTGCGTAATCATAATCTGGATTTGCGAAAGCACTACGAAAAAGTATTTGTTAAAGATACACTCCAGTTCTGGTAAAAAAAAGGAAATTAATTCTCACAGAATCAAACGAAACTTACACTGAATGTTCAAGATTACAAATGAATGACATGTGCCAAACAATTTTGGAAGAAAATGTATACTGGTTGAGTAATGAGCATAGAAAGACAAGGACATCAAGCTAGGTAGTACTAGCCCCGACACCATGTGTGTTGTCCCATATATAGCTTTCTGTGTACAGTGCTTGTTACTTTACCAAGACTCGGTCAAATTTATTATGATTTTGATGACTCCCGAACCTTGCAGTGCACACGAATACTTAATTACATGCTACATGATCAACTGTTTCTGATCCTTTCCACACCTTTTCTTTCACATTGCAATCGCATTACCAGTACTAAAGTTTATCTTTGAAGGAGAAGTAACCCCACATAATAACTGTGGTTGTTCTGAGAGGTTTAACGCGTTCTTGCCCATCAATCTACAAGATTCCCCGCCAAAGTGTATGAGAAAGACATAAAGCAAGAATAAAGCGGTTTCTCAGCAAGACATGGGCATCGCCATTTTCTTGATTGCATTACGTACTATGCTGAGTCGTTTATCAAGTAAATGTATTCAAATTTGTTTGTGGTGTTGAAGCATTTCATTCACCTGCTATCATCCTCTGTACTCCAATCGCCAGAACGCAGATTGCATAAATAAGTCGGTGCTGTTCTGGGGTTAAAGGCCAAGTCCGCTCCAAAAAAAAAATATAACTTACTCTCAATGAAAGCAGAAAAACTAGACAAACCAATCAAAAAAAGTTTGAGCAAAATCGGATAACTATTAAGAAAGTTATGAATTTGTAATGACATGAACATTTTTGAAAATCACAAGACAAATTGGCAACTCACTCATGAGTCTGTGACGTCTTTGCCTCACTATCCACGAATTGTTTTTCTTATAGTGATAATATAAATTTCCCATTTCCCCCCTAAGAATATTATTTCCTCGCACCAGCATCCAAGTAATATTTATAGTAATATATTTTTGTGTGGATGCACTAATATAGAGTATTTTTTTCAGTTAAATCATGAAAAATGTGAATTTTGATAAACTATTTATATGAGAATCAACAATTATGAGTATACAATATTCAGAAAATAGTATTAATTCTTCAAAGTTCATAAAAGATTTCGTGAAATGTCATGCCTGCAAATCATATAACTTGGGCAAAGGCATGGGGAAATCAAGTTTTTGGGGATAAAAAGGGAAATTAACGGATAAAGCAACTGATAAATAGTGAGGCCATAACGTCATAAACTGAAAACTAAATTGGCAATTTGTGTAGTGATTTCCATTGTTCCATACTTTTTCATACTAAAAAAAAAAATCATAAGTTATCCGATTTTACTCAAACTGTTTTTGATTGGTTTCTCTTGTTTATCTGCTCCTATTGAAAGTTATATTATTTGTCTGCGGTACGTTTGTATAGCAGGCAAATGTCGTTGTCAGGCTATTCCACAATAATTGAAGTGTATTATTGTGTTATTTGTTGGTATTGGAGGTCAAGAGGGATGACAGACGAAATAATATGTGAAGTTATACGACATACGTTTTTTGGGGGGAGTGGACTTGGCCTTTAAATGTTTCGCATAAATGAAATAGATTTTTTAACTGCTATACATGTATTATGTTAGTACTTTTAAATAAATGAGTTACAATAAATTATTACCCTAATATATATTTTTCAACAAAAATCGAGACGAATGCAAGATAGTTAGGTTCTAGTACAATTTCTATCGCAAGGAGCGAATTCAGGAGAGATGATGCAGGCATGAAACAATGTATTAGTTCAGTTCGTAGTGATTTGTATTGAAATGGGCATGGCGTAGCTGGGCCTCTAAACGTCGTTCGTTAAGCATATGACATATTTTATTTCTCTCTTTAAAAAAAATAGATATAAGACTAGTATTGCATGATTGTCCGTTAATGATTTGAAAAACAAGAGGCAATTCTAGTTTTAAGCATGACAAGGTTATAACAGGAGGAAGACGAAATCAATAAGGGAGTTTACAGATACAATCTGCGCATGGGCAGATAAAGATCATTTGTACCAAAAAGGTAAAACCCACCAGAGATGAATACTGGATATACGCTCATGAAATGTATGTAACATTATTCATTTATGCACCAACGGTACATTCTAAGATACGCAGGTGGAAGTATTCTTTTCAAGAGGGCAAACAAAAGGTATTCATGAAGCACATCTATAGGACTGTGGCAGTTATAAGTTGCTCAAAGTGAAACGTCTCCATGTGTAAAAGATCTGTGGATATTTGGGGTCATTTTGTACCATGTGCTATCTGTAAACTCGCTGATTGTGACTATTTTTCGCTTTACTCCTTTTAACAGTTACACCAAGACAGCGAAAGAAGTGTCGGCCATTTACCGCAGTGAACCAATGAGTGGACCGGATAAGGCTGCTTTCTGGGTCGAACACGCTATCAAGTTTGGTGGGGCTAACATGCGACCACCAGTCAAAGAACTCAATTTCTTTCAATATCACCTTCTCGATGTCTATACATTCCTCATTGGAATCGTTATAGCGTTTTTATTGGTTGCATTATATGTTTTCTGGTTTTGCCTTTCGATATGTATTAATTTGGTGAGACCTGGCAAAAGCACAAAATCCAAAGCTGATTAATTGTGTATTCATTACAGTTCAGAGTGCAGATTGTGGAAAATAACTATACCTATTTCAGGGGAAACAACTGCTTCGAACTTTTATGAAAAAAACGATTGCCTTGCGTGTAAAAATGTCTTTGTCTTACAGGGTAATTATGTCTCACTGATTTCATGATGCTATTTGTTTTTACTGGCATTAAAGCCCCACTATCCTACTTGTAGCTACTTGCTCCCTCTATATAGAAAACTTCCCCAATCGGTGCCTGTTGGTCCCTCATGATTCTCTTTTCCTTATGTTAGTTGAGAGTTGAGTTAATGAGATAGCCACCTGTCAGTGACCTCGCTGTGTGGTCTAATCCCTTCTGGCCCAGTAGTATTGAAGGTCTTTAAGTGAAAACAAATCCTTAAAAATGGATATTATGATTATATATTTAGTAATTAGAGTGAACATTTAAGAAATCGCAAATGGTAATTAATTTTGAAGGTAAAACAAAAAAACAGTAAGAGAAAGGAAGTACTAGTAGGAGTAAATACTATTTAACATTTTCAATTGTCTAACCAAAGAGGCAGAATGAGCACGATAAGGACATCCCATTCATATGCGAAGGGCCCTTTTCTGGAATTTAAACAATGGATCTATTTTATTACGATGACAATTGCCCCAAACAGCAATACAGTAATTTAGATGCAAGAGCATAACTAATTATTATAAAGTAATATTAATGCAGAAGATGAAAGAGAGTCTTCTAATCTATACAATATCTGTAAATTAAATAGAGACATCGAAGATGTATTAACCGCGATATAAAAGCGAAATATTACTATTATTATTAATATACTAATAATATACTTAGCTACCATTAGAGTAACCTTTTGGACATGTGTATCCCAATGCATAGTAAAATCAATATGAACCCCAAAAAAGTTAACACTTTTAACCTCATTTAATGGAACATTGTCGATTGTAAGAAGTAAATTATCGAGTGAATTTGCTCATTTCAATTAAACTGCCTTTATGGAAGAAGGTAATATTATGGTGTGTTTTACTAGAATTTGTCAATAATTTGTTGATTTGAACAATTTTGTGAATTTAACTATTTCAGTATTGATATTATTTTGTCTATTATGAGTGTTAGATTGTGTGTAAATCATAGTGGTATCATCGGCGTACATGATTTAATCAAATTTGTCAGAAGAATGTGTAAGATTATTGATTTAAAGTTGCTCAAGCTTGGGTATATAGTCGTTCGTGAAGTGGGCAACTTGGCGAACACCGAGCAAACAGGTTGTACGCTCCTTTACGGACGTACGCATATTAGGGACACTAGTACACACGGGAGCGTAATACCCGTTGGCTCAGTGTGCTGCCCTCTATATACCCAAGCTTGAGCAACTTTAAAGTGAAAACAATAGATGACCACGTATTGAGACTTGTGGTATCCAATGTGTAACAGAACAACAATTTGAAGAATTATGGCTATAACCTACATATTGAAATCTATTACAAAAATAACTTTCAAACCAACTTAATGGTGTGCCTCTAATTCCATAGTAATCCAATTTTGACAAGAGTATTCCATGATCAACTATATCAAAGGCCTTATAGAGGTCCATGAAAATGCCCCCAAAAAACGTATTGGTATTAATTGCGGACAGAACTTTAGCTTGTAAATATATCAAACCATAATTTAATCGAATGATGTTTCCTAGAACCGTATTTAATATTTATTTTAATTTTCATTTAATTTTCATTTTTAAATTTATATTACCCGAATGTACATTCAGCTATATAGGAATTGTTTTTCATCATTGCTGTTTGTAATTAATTATTTTCATGTATCAGGCATACATGTTCAGTTCTATTTGGCCCTATCTCTATTTCCTTCTTTTCTTAGCGCATAGGGACTTTCTTTGTATTAGTGATATGCGCTATACAAATAACGTTCATTATTATTATTATTATTATCATTGGGAGTCAGGAAGACTAATTTTATTTAAGCAGAATAAATATAATCTATAATAAATGTGTTTTTATAACAATTTCGATATGATTGGAAGAATGGAAATGGGCCTATAATTATCAAATTTATGAGGATTAATCTTTGTAAATACAGGAATTTTTAAAAATTTTATAGTTTGTCTGGGGCTATGCCTGTAAAAAGAGAGAGCGAGATTTAAATATATAATTGAATGGGTCTAACATATAAATGAAGACCCCTTTCCTTTAAGTTGGTGCAAAGATGATCAAATCTCTATAGAGCAACTGTTCATGTTCTGTATTATAAATAGGATTAAAGAAAATAGAATAAGTTTAGAATCTTTTCAGATATTTTAAAAATTGAAGTATCATTACAAGAATTGGACATTGGACTGGTTTTCTGTTTACAACAGTTGATGAAATGTTGATTAAATTCAGTTGCGATATGTTGTGGATATATATTTTCATTGTCATTAGACAAATATTCAGGGAAAGATATTTTAGGCTTGTTCAGTAATGGATTGATTGCAAACCAAATCCTTTTTGTATTATATTTAAATAAGTTCAATCTGTTAGAGTAATATTATTTCTTCGCATGCTTTAACAAATTATTTACCTTCAGTTTCAGTTCAGTTTCAGTTTAGTTTGTTTTACTAGCAATATAACATATGGAGATATAAAAACAATTGCATGGTATTTAATCTCAAATTAGACAAATGTGTTTGTAGTGAAATATGGGTAAATCTAGTAAAAAGCTAAGCTTTTAAATTGTAGATTCCATTGTATAAATAAGAGCAATCTATTTGAGCATGTAGATTACATTCAATAACAAATTAAAGGAAAAAAAAAGAACACCAGGATACTGCTCAAGCGTCATACTTTGAAGTTGGATGTGATTATCTGAACATGCATTTGAGAGCAGGCGCGGATCCACGGGCCGATTTTCCCTACGAACTGTGACTTTTAATCGGACATAGAAGCATTTTTGAAAATTCAGACAATTATTATGAGTCGGTACAACGAATCGTCTTCTTTCTCTAATAATTAAATGAAGCGTCATAGCTTCCGCGCGCGGAGGAGGGGGGGGGGGGGGGGAGGGGCAACTTAATTCAGACTAGGATTAAGAGTCGATAAATTGTACAAAGAAATCGTCTTCTTTCTTTATTAATTTAATGAAACGTGAAAGCTTTCGCGCGGGATGGGCGAGAATGAATTCAGACACGGATTAAGAGAAATAGTTCAATGAAACGTCAAAGCTTTCGCGCTTAACCCAGGAGGGGGGGGGGGGGGGAACTGAATTCAGACAAGAACACGATACAACGAATCGTCTTCTTTCTCTAATAATTTAATAAACGTGAATGCTCCCGCGCTTTGCGCGGGATGGGCGAAAATGAATTCCGACAAGAATTAAGAGTCGAAAACAGTACAACGAATCGTTTTCTTTCTCTACTGATTTAATGAAACGACAAAGCTTCCGCGCTTCGCGAGGGAGGAGAGGGGGGGGGGGCTGAATTCAGGCAAGAATTAAGAGTCGAGAACGGTACAACGAATTGTCTTCTTTCTCCAATAATTTATTGAATTGTCAAAGCCTCCGCACTTCGCGAGGGAGCGGGGGGGGGGGCGGACTGAAAAATAACTTAGTACCTGGCCCCGGGTTTATAGGGTTAAATTTTTAGACTGGACATTGGCATTGATATATTTGTCGATAATTGGTGGCTAGTTTTGTCGGTAATCGGTGGCCTCTATTCCCCCACTGAAAAAGGTCTAGGGACCCCACTGATAACAACACAGTTTATACACTCGATATCATTTTTTGCAAGCATTACTGGTTAAGGAAGAAAGAAAAGTGCCTGCAGTGTCACAAAATAGTGAGGTATCAAATAATGCTCATCTGACCGTGATTAAATGCCTAAAACCCCTAAGCTTCCGGGGGCTCTGCCCCCTGAATGACCCCTGGATGTTCATTTGACGGTAATTTAATGCCTAAAACCACTAAGCTTCTTGGGGCTCCGCCCGCTGGTCCCCGGGCTAATTAGTGTCCTACCAGTGTCACAAAAAATGTATCAAAATATGTTTATCTGACCGTAATTAAATGTCTAAAATCCTGAGCTTACGGGGGCTCCGCCCCCTCCATCCCACCAGGGGGCCTAAGGCGGCCCCCTGAATGCTCATCTGACCGTTATCAAATGCCTCAAATCCCTGAGTTTCAGGGGGCTCATCCCCTCACTCTACGCCAATTAATGACCTGCTAGTGTCATGAATAAGGTATCAAAATATGCTCATAAATTAATTGCCCATACCACTTGAGCTTTCGGGGGCTACGCCGCTTGACCCCGCCGGGGTTTTGACCCTAGACCCCACGCCAACGCTACGCTCTGCCGGATCGTTAATACTTTAGCCTAAGTTAAAAAAACATGCAGCGTGGCCTGCACGTCATGTCTCTCTCGTAACGGCTCTCGTAATGGCTCTCGTAATGTGTCTCTCGTCATGTCTCTCTCGTAATGACTTTCTCGTCATGTCTCTCTCGTAATGGCTTTCTCGTCATGTCTCTCTCGTCATGGCTCTCGTAATGGCTCTCGTCATGGCTCTCGTAATGGCTCTCGTCGTGTCTCTCTCGTTTTGGCTCTCTCGTCATGTATCTCTCGTCATGTCTCTCGTTTTGGCTCTCTCGTCATGTATCTCGTAATGGCTCGTCATGGCTCTCGTAATGGCTCTCGTCATGTCTCTCTCGTAATTGCTTTCTCGTAATGTCTCTCTCGTTTTGGCTCTCTCGTCATGTATCTCGTAATGGCTCTCGTCATGGCTCTCGTAATGGCTCTCGTCATGTCTCTCTTGTAATGCCTTTCTCGTCATGTTTCTCTCGTCATGTATCTCTCGTCATGTCTCTCTCGTAATGGCTCTCGTCATGTCTCTCTCGTAATGGCTTTCTCGTAATGTCTCTCTCGTTTTAGCTCTCTCGTCATGTATCTCGTAATGGCTCTCTCGTCATGGCTCTCGTAATGGCTCTCTCGTCATGTGTCTCTCGTTTTGGCTCTCTCGTAATGTATCTCGTAATGACTCTCGTCATGTCTCTCTCGTAATGGCTTTCTCGTATTGTCTCTCTCGTTTTTGCTCTCTCGTCATATATCTTTCGTCATGTTTCTCTCGTCATGTCTCTCTCGTCATGTGTCTCTCGTTTTGGCTCTCTCGTCATGTGTTTCTCGTCATGGCTCTCGTAATGGCTCTCGTCATGTCTCTCTTGTAATGCCTTTCTCGTCATGTCTCTCTCGTTTTGGCTCTCTCGTCATGTATCTGTCGTCATGTTTCTCTCGTCATGTCTCTCTCGTCATGGCTCTCGTAATGGCTCTGGTAATGTCTCTCTCGTTTTTGCTCTCTCGTCATGTATCTCTCGTTATGGCCCTCGTAATGGCTCTCGTCATGACCTTCTCGTAATGGCTTTCTCGTAATGTCTCTCTCGTTTTGGCTCTCTCGTCATGTATCTCTCGTCATGTCTATCTCGTAATGACTCTCGTAATGGCTCTCTCGTCATGGCTCTCGTAATGGCTCTCTCGTCATGTGTCTCTCGTTTTGGCTCTCTCGTCATGTGTTTCTCGTCATGGCTCTCATAATAGCTCTCGTCATGTCTCTCTCGTAATAGCTTTCTCGTCATGTTTCTCTCGTCATGTCTCTCTCGTCATGGCTCTTGTAATGGCTCTCGTCATGTCTCTCTCGTTTTGGCTCTCTCGTCGTGGCTCTCGTCATGTCTCTCTCGTAATGGCTTTCTCGTAATGTCTCTCTCGTTTTGGCTCTCTCGTCATGGCTCTCTCGTTTTGGCTCTCTCGTCATGTATCTCTCGTCATGTTTCTCTCGTCATGTCTCTCTCGTCATGGCTCTCGTAATGGCTCTCGTCATGACCTTCTCGTAATGGCTTTCTCGTAATGTCTCTCTCGTTTTGGCTCTCTCGTCATGTATCTCTCGTCATGTCTATCTCGTAATGGCTCTCGTAATGGCTCTCTCGTCATGGCTCTCGTAATGGCTCTCTCGTCATGTGTCTCCCGTTTTGGCTCTCTCGTCATGGTTCTCGTAATGGCTCTCGTCATGTCTCTCTCGTAATGGCTTTCTCGTCATGTTTCTCTCGTTTTGGCTCTCTCGTCATGTCTCTCGTAATGGCTCTCGTCATGTCTCTCTCGTAATGGCTTTCACGTCATGTTTCTCTCGTCATGTCTCTCTCGTCATGGCTCTTGTAATGGCTCTCGTCATGTCTCTCTCGTAATGGCTTTCTCGTAATGTCTCTCTCGTTTTTGCTCTCTCGTCATGTATCTCTCGTCATGTTTCTCTCGTCATGTCTCTCTTGTCATGGCTCTCGTAATGGCTCTCGTCATGTTTCTCTCGTAATGGCTTTCTCGTATTGTCTCTCTCGTTTTTGCTCTCTCGTCATATATCTTTCGTCATGTTTCTCTCGTCATGTCTCTCTCGTCATGTGTCTCTCGTTTTGGCTCTCTCGTCATGTGTTTCTCGTCATGGCTCTCGTAATGGCTCTCGTCATGTCTCTCTTGTAATGCCTTTCTCGTCATGTCTCTCTCGTTTTGGCTCTCTCGTAATGTATCTGTCGTCATGTTTCTCTCGTCATGTCTCTCTCGTCATGGCTCTCGTAATGGCTCTGGTAATGTCTCTCTCGTTTTTGCTCTCTCGTCATGTATCTCTCGTTATGGCCCTCGTAATGGCTCTCGTCATGACCTTCTCGTAATGGCTTTCTCGTAATGTCTCTCTCGTTTTGGCTCTCTCGTCATGTATCTCTCGTCATGTCTATCTCGTAATGACTCTCGTAATGGCTCTCTCGTCATGGCTCTCGTAATGGCTCTCTCGTCATGTGTCTCTCGTTTTGGCTCTCTCGTCATGTGTTTCTCGTCATGGCTCTCATAATAGCTCTCGTCATGTCTCTCTCGTAATGGCTTTCTCGTCATGTTTCTCTCGTCATGTCTCTCTCGTCATGGCTCTTGTAATGGCTCTCGTCATGTCTCTCTCGTTTTGGCTCTCTCGTCATGGCTCTCGTCATGTCTCTCTCGTAATGGCTTTCTCGTAATGTCTCTCTCGTTTTGGCTCTCTCGTCATGGCTCTCTCGTTTTGGCTCTCTCGTCATGTATCTCTCGTCATGTTTCTCTCGTCATGTCTCTCTCGTCATGGCTCTCGTAATGGCTCTCGTCATGACCTTCTCGTAATGGCTTTCTCGTAATGTCTCTCTCGTTTTGGCTCTCTCGTCATGTATCTCTCGTCATGTCTATCTCGTAATGGCTCTCGTAATGGCTCTCTCGTCATGGCTCTCGTAATGGCTCTCTCGTCATGTGTCTCTCGTTTTGGCTCTCTCGTCATGGCTCTCGTAATGGCTCTCGTCATGTCTCTCTCGTAATGGCTTTCTCATCATGTTTCTCTCGTTTTGGCTCTCTCGTCATGTGTCTCGTAATGGCTCTCGTCATGTCTCTCTCGTAATGGCTTTCACGTCATGTTTCTCTCGTCATGTCTCTCTCGTCATGGCTCTTGTAATGGCTCTCGTCATGTCTCTCTCGTAATGGCTTTCTCGTAATGTCTCTCTCGTCATGGCTCTCGTAATGGCTCTCTCGTCATGTGTCTCTCGTTTTGGCTCTCTCGTCATGTATCTCGTAATGGCTCTCGTCATGTCTCTCTCGTAATGGCTTTCTCGTATTGTCTCTCTCGTTTTGGCTCTCTCGTCATGTATCTCTCGTCATGTCTATCTCGTAATGGCTCTCGTAATGGCTCTCTCGTCATTGCTCTCGTAATGGCTCTCTCGTCATGTGTCTCTCGTTTTGGCTCTCTCGTCATGTGTTTCTCGTCATGGCTCTCGTAATGGCTCTCGTCATGTCTCTCTCGTAATGGCTTTCTCGTCATGTTTCTCTCGTCATGTCTCTCTCGTCATGTCTTTCTCGTAATGGCTTTCTCGTAATGTCTCTCTCGTTTTTGCTCTCTCGTCATGTATCTCTCGTCATGTTTTTCTCGTCATGTCTCTCTCGTCATGGCTCTCGTAATGGCTCTCGTCATGTCTCTCTCGTAATGGCTTTCTCGTCATGTTTCTCTCGTCATGTCTCTCTCGTCATGGCTCTTGTATTGGCTCTCGTCATGTCTCTCTCGTAATGGCTTTCTCGTAATGTTTCTCTCGTCATGTCTCTCTCGTCATGGCTCTCGAAATGGCTCTCGTCATGTCTCTCTCGTAATGGCTTTCTCGTCATGTTTCTCTCGTCTTGTCTCTCTCGTCATGTCTCTCTCGTCATGTCTCTCTCGTAATGGCTTTCTCGTCATGTTTCTCTCGTCTTGTCTCTCTCGTCATGTCTCTCTCGTAATGACTTTCTCGTCATGTCTCTCTCGTAATGGCTTTCTCGTCATGTTTCTCTCGTCATGTCTCTCTCGTCATGGCTCTTGTATTGGCTCTCGTCATGTCTCTCTCGTAATGGCTTTCTCGTAATGTTTCTCTCGTCATGTCTCTCTCGTCATGGCTCTCGAAATGGCTCTCGTCATGTCTCTCTCGTAATGGCTTTCTCGTCATGTTTCTCTCGTCTTGTCTCTCTCGTCATGTCTCTCTCGTCATGTCTCTCTCGTAATGGCTTTCTCGTCATGTTTCTCTCGTCTTGTCTCTCTCGTCATGTCTCTCTCGTAATGACTTTCTCGTCATCTCTCTCTCGTAATGGCTTTCTCGTCATGTCTCTCTCGTCATGGCTCTCGTAATGGCTCTCGTCATGGCTCTCGTAATGGCTCTCGTCGTGTCTCTCTCGTTTTGGCTCTCTCGTCATGTATCTCTCGTCATGTCTCTCGTTTTGGCTCTCTCGTCATGTATCTCGTAATGGCTCGTCATGGCTCTCGTAATGGCTCTCGTCATGTCTCTCTCGTAATTGCTTTCTCGTAATGTCTCTCTCGTTTTGGCTCTCTCGTCATGTATCTCGTAATGGCTCTCGTCATGGCTCTCGTAATGGCTCTCTCGTCATGTGTCTCTCGTTTTGGCTCTCTCGTCATGTGTTTCTCGTCATGGCTCTCATAATAGCTCTCGTCATGTCTCTCTCGTAATGGCTTTCTCGTCATGTTTCTCTCGTCATGTCTCTCTCGTCATGGCTCTTGTAATGGCTCTCGTCATGTCTCTCTCGTTTTGGCTCTCTCGTCATGGCTCTCGTCATGTCTCTCTCGTAATGGCTTTCTCGTAATGTCTCTCTCGTTTTGGCTCTCTCGTCATGGCTCTCTCGTCATGGCTCTCGTAATGGCTCTCGTCATGTCTCTCTCGTAATGGCTTTCTCGTCATGTTTCTCTCGTCATGTCTCTCTCGTCATGGCTCTTGTATTGGCTCTCGTCATGTCTCTCTCGTAATGGCTTTCTCGTAATGGCTCTCGTCATGTCTCTCTCGTCATGGCTCTCGAAATGGCTCTCGTCATGTCTCTCTCGTAATGGCTTTCTCGTCATGTTTCTCTCGTCATGTCTCTCTCGTCATGGCTCTTGTAATGGCTCTCGTCATGTCTCTCTCGTAATGGCTTTCTCGTAATGTCTCTCTCGTTTTTGCTCTCTCGTCATGTATCTCTCGTCATGTTTCTCTCGTCATGTCTCTCTCGTAATGGCTCTCGTAATGTCTCTCTCGTTTTTGCTCTCTCGTCATGTATCTCTCGTCATGTTTCTCTCGTCATGTCTCTCTCGTAATGGCTCTCGTAATGGCTCTCGTCATGTCTCTCTCGTAATGGCTTTCTCGTAATGTCTCTCTCGTTTTGGTTCTCTCGTCATGTATCTCTCGTCATGTCTCTCGTAATGGCTCTCGTCATGTCTCTCTCGTCATGGCTTTCGTAATGGCTCTCGTCATGTCTCTCTCGTAATGGCTTTCTCGTCATGTTTCTCTCGTCATGTCTCTCTCGTCATGGCTCTTGTAATGGCTCTCGTCATGTCTCTCTCGTCATGTCTCTCTCGTAATGGCTCTCGTCATGACCTTCTCGTAATGGCTTTCTCGTAATGTCTCTCTCGTTTTGGCTCTCTCGTCATGTATCTCTCGTCATGTCTATCTCGTAATGGCTCTCGTAATGGCTCTCTCGTCATGGCTCTCGTAATGGCTCTCTCGTCATGTGTCTCTCGTTTTGGCTCTCTCGTCATGGCTCTCGTAATGGCTCTCGTCATGTCTCTCTCGTAATGGCTTTCTCATCATGTTTCTCTCGTTTTGGCTCTCTCGTCATGTCTCTCGTAATGGCTCTCGTCATGTCTCTCTCGTAATGGCTTTCACGTCATGTTTCTCTCGTCATGTCTCTCTCGTCATGGCTCTTGTAATGGCTCTCGTCATGTCTCTCTCGTAATGGCTTTCTCGTAATGTCTCTCTCGTCATGGCTCTCGTAATGGCTCTCTCGTCATGTGTCTCTCGTTTTGGCTCTCTCGTCATGTATCTCGTAATGGCTCTCGTCATGTCTCTCTCGTAATGGCTTTCTCGTATTGTCTCTCTCGTTTTGGCTCTCTCGTCATGTATCTCTCGTCATGTCTATCTCGTAATGGCTCTCGTAATGGCTCTCTCGTCATTGCTCTCGTAATGGCTCTCTCGTCATGTGTCTCTCGTTTTGGCTCTCTCGTCATGTGTTTCTCGTCATGGCTCTCGTAATGGCTCTCGTCATGTCTCTCTCGTAATGGCTTTCTCGTCATGTTTCTCTCGTCATGTCTCTCTCGTCATGTCTTTCTCGTAATGGCTTTCTCGTAATGTCTCTCTCGTTTTTGCTCTCTCGTCATGTATCTCTCGTCATGTTTTTCTCGTCATGTCTCTCTCGTCATGGCTCTCGTAATGGCTCTCGTCATGTCTCTCTCGTAATGGCTTTCTCGTCATGTTTCTCTCGTCATGTCTCTCTCGTCATGGCTCTTGTATTGGCTCTCGTCATGTCTCTCTCGTAATGGCTTTCTCGTAATGTTTCTCTCGTCATGTCTCTCTCGTCATGGCTCTCGAAATGGCTCTCGTCATGTCTCTCTCGTAATGGCTTTCTCGTCATGTTTCTCTCGTCTTGTCTCTCTCGTCATGTCTCTCTCGTCATGTCTCTCTCGTAATGGCTTTCTCGTCATGTTTCTCTCGTCTTGTCTCTCTCGTCATGTCTCTCTCGTAATGACTTTCTCGTCATGTCTCTCTCGTAATGGCTTTCTCGTCATGTTTCTCTCGTCATGTCTCTCTCGTCATGGCTCTTGTATTGGCTCTCGTCATGTCTCTCTCGTAATGGCTTTCTCGTAATGTTTCTCTCGTCATGTCTCTCTCGTCATGGCTCTCGAAATGGCTCTCGTCATGTCTCTCTCGTAATGGCTTTCTCGTCATGTTTCTCTCGTCTTGTCTCTCTCGTCATGTCTCTCTCGTCATGTCTCTCTCGTAATGGCTTTCTCGTCATGTTTCTCTCGTCTTGTCTCTCTCGTCATGTCTCTCTCGTAATGACTTTCTCGTCATCTCTCTCTCGTAATGGCTTTCTCGTCATGTCTCTCTCGTCATGGCTCTCGTAATGGCTCTCGTCATGGCTCTCGTAATGGCTCTCGTCGTGTCTCTCTCGTTTTGGCTCTCTCGTCATGTATCTCTCGTCATGTCTCTCGTTTTGGCTCTCTCGTCATGTATCTCGTAATGGCTCGTCATGGCTCTCGTAATGGCTCTCGTCATGTCTCTCTCGTAATTGCTTTCTCGTAATGTCTCTCTCGTTTTGGCTCTCTCGTCATGTATCTCGTAATGGCTCTCGTCATGGCTCTCGTAATGGCTCTCTCGTCATGTGTCTCTCGTTTTGGCTCTCTCGTCATGTGTTTCTCGTCATGGCTCTCATAATAGCTCTCGTCATGTCTCTCTCGTAATGGCTTTCTCGTCATGTTTCTCTCGTCATGTCTCTCTCGTCATGGCTCTTGTAATGGCTCTCGTCATGTCTCTCTCGTTTTGGCTCTCTCGTCATGGCTCTCGTCATGTCTCTCTCGTAATGGCTTTCTCGTAATGTCTCTCTCGTTTTGGCTCTCTCGTCATGGCTCTCTCGTCATGGCTCTCGTAATGGCTCTCGTCATGTCTCTCTCGTAATGGCTTTCTCGTCATGTTTCTCTCGTCATGTCTCTCTCGTCATGGCTCTTGTATTGGCTCTCGTCATGTCTCTCTCGTAATGGCTTTCTCGTAATGTTTCTCTCGTCATGTCTCTCTCGTCATGGCTCTCGAAATGGCTCTCGTCATGTCTCTCTCGTAATGGCTTTCTCGTCATGTTTCTCTCGTCATGTCTCTCTCGTCATGGCTCTTGTAATGGCTCTCGTCATGTCTCTCTCGTAATGGCTTTCTCGTAATGTCTCTCTCGTTTTTGCTCTCTCGTCATGTATCTCTCGTCATGTTTCTCTCGTCATGTCTCTCTCGTAATGGCTCTCGTAATGTCTCTCTCGTTTTTGCTCTCTCGTCATGTATCTCTCGTCATGTTTCTCTCGTCATGTCTCTCTCGTAATGGCTCTCGTAATGGCTCTCGTCATGTCTCTCTCGTAATGGCTTTCTCGTAATGTCTCTCTCGTTTTGGTTCTCTCGTCATGTATCTCTCGTCATGTCTCTCGTAATGGCTCTCGTCATGTCTCTCTCGTCATGGCTTTCGTAATGGCTCTCGTCATGTCTCTCTCGTAATGGCTCTCTCGTCATGCGTCTCTCGTTTTGGCTCTCTCGTCATGTGTTTCTCGTCATGGCTCTCGTAATGGCTCTCGTCATGTCTCTCTCGTAATGGCTTTCTCGTCATGTTTCTCTCGTTTTGGCTCTCTCGTCATGTATCTCGTAATGGCTCGTCATGGCTCTCGTAATGGCTCTCGTCATGTCTCTCTCGAAATGGCTTTCTCGTAATGTCTCTCTCGTTTTGGCTCTCTCGTCATTGCTCTCTCGTCATGGCTCTCGTCATGTGTTTCTCGTCATGGCTCTCGTAATGGCTCTCGTCATGTCTCTCTTGTAATGCCTTTCTCGTCATGTCTCTCTCGTTTTGGCTCTCTCGTCATGTATCTGTCGTCATGTTTCTCTCGTCATGTCTCTCTCGTCATGGCTCTCGTAATGGCTCTGGTAATGTCTCTCTCGTTTTTGCTCTCTCGTCATGTATCTCTCGTTATGGCCCTCGTAATGGCTCTCGTCATGACCTTCTCGTAATGGCTTTCTCGTAATGTCTCTCTCGTTTTGGCTCTCTCGTCATGGCTCTCTCGTCATGGCTCTCGTAATGGCTCTCGTCATGTCTCTCTCGTAATGGCTTTCTCGTCATGTTTCTCTCGTCATGTCTCTCTCGTCATGGCTCTTGTATTGGCTCTCGTCATGTCTCTCTCGTAATGGCTTTCTCGTAATGTTTCTCTCGTCATGTCTCTCTCGTCATGGCTCTCGAAATGGCTCTCGTCATGTCTCTCTCGTAATGGCTTTCTCGTCATGTTTCTCTCGTCATGTCTCTCTCGTCATGGCTCTTGTAATGGCTCTCGTCATGTCTCTCTCGTAATGGCTTTCTCGTAATGTCTCTCTCGTTTTTGCTCTCTCGTCATGTATCTCTCGTCATGTTTCTCTCGTCATGTCTCTCTCGTAATGGCTCTCGTAATGTCTCTCTCGTTTTTGCTCTCTCGTCATGTATCTCTCGTCATGTTTCTCTCGTCATGTCTCTCTCGTAATGGCTCTCGTAATGGCTCTCGTCATGTCTCTCTCGTAATGGCTTTCTCGTAATGTCTCTCTCGTTTTGGTTCTCTCGTCATGTATCTCTCGTCATGTCTCTCGTAATGGCTCTCGTCATGTCTCTCTCGTCATGGCTTTCGTAATGGCTCTCGTCATGTCTCTCTCGTAATGGCTTTCTCGTCATGTTTCTCTCGTCATTTCTCTCTCGTCATGGCTCTTGTAATGGCTCTCGTCATGTCTCTCTCGTCATGTCTCTCTCGTAATGGCTCTCGTCATGACCTTCTCGTAATGGCTTTCTCGTAATGTCTCTCTCGTTTTGGCTCTCTCGTCATGTATCTCTCGTCATGTCTATCTCGTCATGGCTCTCGTAATGGCTCTCTCGTCATGCGTCTCTCGTTTTGGCTCTCTCGTCATGTGTTTCTCGTCATGGCTCTCGTAATGGCTCTCGTCATGTCTCTCTCGTAATGGCTTTCTCGTCATGTTTCTCTCGTTTTGGCTCTCTCGTCATGTATCTCGTAATGGCTCGTCATGGCTCTCGTAATGGCTCTCGTCATGTCTCTCTCGAAATGGCTTTCTCGTAATGTCTCTCTCGTTTTGGCTCTCTCGTCATTGCTCTCTCGTCATGGCTCTCGTCATGTCTCTCTCGTAATGGCTTTCTCGTAATGTCTCTCTCGTTTTGGCTCTCTCGTCATGGCTCTCTCGTTTTGGCTCTCTCGTCATGTATCTCTCGTCATGTTTCTCTCGTCATGTCTCTCTCGTCATGGCTCTTGTTATGGCTCTCGTCATGTCTCTCTCGTAATGGCTTTCTCGTAATGTCTCTCTCGTTTTGGCTCTCTCGTCATGTATCTCTCGTCATGTCTCTCTCGTAATGGCTCTCGTCATGTCTCTCTCGTAATGGCTTTCTCGTAATGTCTCTCTCGTTTTGGCTCTCTCGTCATGTATCTCTCGTCATGTCTCTCTCGTAATGGCTCTCGTCATGTCTCTCTCGTAATGGCTTTCTCGTAATGTCTCTCTCGTCATGGCTCTCGTAATGGCTCTCTCGTCATGTGTATCTCGTTTTGGCTCTCTCGTCATGTGTTTCTCGTCATGGCTCTCGTAATGGCTCTCGTCATGTCTCTCTCGTAATGGCTTTCACGTCATGTTTCTCTCGTCATGTCTCTCTCGTCATGGCTCTTGTAATGGCTATCGTCATGTCTCTCTCGTAATGGCTTTCTCGTAATGTCTCTCTCGTGTTTGCTCTCTCGTCATGTATCTCTCGTCATGTTTCTCTCGTCATGTCTCTCTCGTCATGGCTCTCGCAATGGCTCTCGTCATGTCTCTCTCGTAATGGCTTTCTCGTCATGTTTCTCTCGTCATGTCTCTCTCGTCATGGCTCTTGTAATGGCTCTCGTCATGTCTCTCTCGTAATGGCTTTCTCGTCATGTTTCTCTCGTCATGTCTCTCTCGTCATGGCTCTTGTAATGGCTCTCGTCATGTCTTTCTCGTAATGGCTCTCTCGTCATGTGTCTCTCGTTTTGGCTCTCTCGTCATGTGTTTCTCGTCATGGCTCTCATAATAGCTCTCGTCATGTCTCTCTCGTAATGGCTTTCTCGTCATGTTTCTCTCGTCATGTCTCTCTCGTCATGGCTCTTGTAATGGCTCTCGTCATGTCTCTCTCGTTTTGGCTCTCTCGTCATGGCTCTCGTCATGTCTCTCTCGTAATGGCTTTCTCGTAATGTCTCTCTCGTTTTGGCTCTCTCGTCATGGCTCTCTCGTTTTGGCTCTCTCGTCATGTATCTCTCGTCATGTTTCTCTCGTCATGTCTCTCTCGTCATGGCTCTCGTAATGGCTCTCGTCATGACCTTCTCGTAATGGCTTTCTCGTAATGTCTCTCTCGTTTTGGCTCTCTCGTCATGTATCTCTCGTCATGTCTATCTCGTAATGGCTCTCGTAATGGCTCTCTCGTCATGGCTCTCGTAATGGCTCTCTCGTCATGTGTCTCTCGTTTTGGCTCTCTCGTCATGGCTCTCGTAATGGCTCTCGTCATGTCTCTCTCGTAATGGCTTTCTCGTCATGTTTCTCTCGTTTTGGCTCTCTCGTCATGTCTCTCGTAATGGCTCTCGTCATGTCTCTCTCGTAATGGCTTTCACGTCATGTTTCTCTCGTCATGTCTCTCTCGTCATGGCTCTTGTAATGGCTCTCGTCATGTCTCTCTCGTAATGGCTTTCTCGTAATGTCTCTCTCGTTTTTGCTCTCTCGTCATGTATCTCGTAATGGCTCTCGTCATGTCTCTCTCGTAATGGCTTTCACGTCATGTTTCTCTCGTCATGTCTCTCTCGTCATGGCTCTTGTAATGGCTTTCGTCATGTCTCTCTCGTAATGGCTTTCTCGTAATGGCTCTCTCGTCATGGCTCTCGTAATGGCTCTCTCGTCATGTGTCTCTCGTTTTGGCTCTCTCGTCATGTATCTCGTAATGGCTCTCGTCATGTCTCTCTCGTAATGGCTTTCTCGTATTGTCTCTCTCGTTTTGGCTCTCTCGTCATGTATCTCTCGTCATGTCTATCTCGTAATGGCTCTCGTAATGGCTCTCTCGTCATGGCTCTCGTAATGGCTCTCTCGTCATGTGTCTCTCGTTTTGGCTCTCTCGTCATGTGTTTCTCGTCATGGCTCTCGTAATGGCTCTCGTCATGTCTCTCTCGTAATGGCTTTCTCGTCATGTTTCTCTCGTCATGTCTCTCTCGTCATGTCTTTCTCGTAATGGCTTTCTCGTAATGTCTCTCTCGTTTTTGCTCTCTCGTCATGTATCTCTCGTCATGTTTCTCTCGTCATGTCTCTCTCGTCATGGCTCTCGTAATGGCTCTCGTCATGTCTCTCTCGTAATGGCTTTCTCGTCATGTTTCTCTCGTCATGTCTCTCTCGTCATGGCTCTTGTATTGGCTCTCGTCATGTCTCTCTCGTAATGGCTTTCTCGTAATGTCTCTCTCGTTTTGGCTCTCTCGTCATGTATCTCGTAATGGCTCTCGTCATGTCTTTCTCGTCATGGCTCTCGTAATGTCTCTCTCGTTTTTGCTCTCTCGTCATGTATCTCTCGTCATGTTTCTCTCGTCATGTCTCTCTCGTCATGGCTCTCGTAATGGCTCTCGTCATGTCTCTCTCGTAATGGCTTTCTCGTCATGTTTCTCTCGTCTTGTCTCTCTCGTCATGTCTCTCTCGTCATGTCTCTCTCGTAATGGCTTTCTCGTCATGTTTCTCTCGTCTTGTCTCTCTCGTCATGTCTCTCTCGTAATGACTTTCTCGTCATCTCTCTCTCGTAATGGCTTTCTCGTCATGTCTCTCTCGTCATGGCTCTCGTAATGGCTCTCGTCATGGCTCTCGTAATGGCTCTCGTCGTGTCTCTCTCGTTTTGGCTCTCTCGTCATGTATCTCTCGTCATGTCTCTCGTTTTGGCTCTCTCGTCATGTATCTCGTAATGGCTCGTCATGGCTCTCGTAATGGCTCTCGTCATTGCTTTCTCGTAATGTCTCTCTCGTTTTGGCTCTCTCGTCATGTATCTCTCGTCATGTCTATCTCGTAATGGCTCTCGTAATGGCTCTCTCGTCATGGCTCTCGTAATGGCTCTCTCGTCATGTGTCTCTCGTCATGTGTTTCTCGTCATGGCTCTCGTAATGGCTCTCTCGTCATGCGTCTCTCGTTTTGGCTCTCTCGTCATGTGTTTCTCGTCATGGCTCTCGTAATGGCTCTCGTCATGTCTCTCTCGTTTTTGCTCTCTCGTCATGTATCTCTCGTCATGTTTCTCTCGTCATGTCTCTCTCGTAATGGCTCTCGTAATGTCTCTCTCGTTTTTGCTCTCTCGTCATGTATCTCTCGTCATGTTTCTCTCGTCATGTCTCTCTCGTAATGGCTCTCGTAATGGCTCTCGTCATGTCTCTCTCGTAATGGCTTTCTCGTAATGTCTCTCTCGTTTTGGTTCTCTCGTCATGTATCTCTCGTCATGTCTCTCGTAATGGCTCTCGTCATGTCTCTCTCGTCATGGCTTTCGTAATGGCTCTCGTCATGTCTCTCTCGTAATGGCTTTCTCGTCATGTTTCTCTCGTCATGTCTCTCTCGTCATGGCTCTTGTAATGGCTCTCGTCATGTCTCTCTCGTCATGTCTCTCTCGTAATGGCTCTCGTCATGACCTTCTCGTAATGGCTTTCTCGTAATGTCTCTCTCTCGTTTTGGCTCTCTCGTCATGTATCTCTCGTCATGTCTATCTCGTCATGGCTCTCGTAATGGCTCTCTCGTCATGCGTCTCTCGTTTTGGCTCTCTCGTCATGTGTTTCTCGTCATGGCTCTCGTAATGGCTCTCGTCATGTCTCTCTCGTAATGGCTTTCTCGTCATGTTTCTCTCGTTTTGGCTCTCTCGTCATGTATCTCGTAATGGCTCGTCATGGCTCTCGTAATGGCTCTCGTCATGTCTCTCTCGAAATGGCTTTCTCGTAATGTCTCTCTCGTTTTGGCTCTCTCGTCATTGCTCTCTCGTCATGGCTCTCGTCATGTCTCTCTCGTAATGGCTTTCTCGTAATGTCTCTCTCGTTTTGGCTCTCTCGTCATGGCTCTCTCGTTTTGGCTCTCTCGTCATGTATCTCTCGTCATGTTTCTCTCGTCATGTCTCTCTCGTCATGGCTCTTGTTATGGCTCTCGTCATGTCTCTCTCGTAATGGCTTTCTCGTAATGTCTCTCTCGTTTTTGCTCTCTCGTCATGTATCTCTCGTCATGTTTCTCTCGTCATGTCTCTCTCGTAATGGCTCTCGTAATGTCTCTCTCGTTTTTGCTCTCTCGTCATGTATCTCTCGTCATGTTTCTCTCGTCATGTCTCTCTCGTAATGGCTCTCGTAATGGCTCTCGTCATGTCTCTCTCGTAATGGCTTTCTCGTAATGTCTCTCTCGTTTTGGTTCTCTCGTCATGTATCTCTCGTCATGTCTCTCGTAATGGCTCTCGTCATGTCTCTCTCGTCATGGCTTTCGTAATGGCTCTCGTCATGTCTCTCTCGTAATGGCTTTCTCGTCATGTTTCTCTCGTCATGTCTCTCTCGTCATGGCTCTTGTAATGGCTCTCGTCATGTCTCTCTCGTCATGTCTCTCTCGTAATGGCTCTCGTCATGACCTTCTCGTAATGGCTTTCTCGTAATGTCTCTCTCGTTTTGGCTCTCTCGTCATGTATCTCTCGTCATGTCTATCTCGTAATGGCTCTCGTAATGGCTCTCTCGTCATGGCTCTCGTAATGGCTCTCTCGTCATGTGTCTCTCGTTTTGGCTCTCTCGTCATGGCTCTCGTAATGGCTCTCGTCATGTCTCTCTCGTAATGGCTTTCTCATCATGTTTCTCTCGTTTTGGCTCTCTCGTCATGTCTCTCGTAATGGCTCTCGTCATGTCTCTCTCGTAATGGCTTTCACGTCATGTTTCTCTCGTCATGTCTCTCTCGTCATGGCTCTTGTAATGGCTCTCGTCATGTCTCTCTCGTAATGGCTTTCTCGTAATGTCTCTCTCGTCATGGCTCTCGTAATGGCTCTCTCGTCATGTGTCTCTCGTTTTGGCTCTCTCGTCATGTATCTCGTAATGGCTCTCGTCATGTCTCTCTCGTAATGGCTTTCTCGTATTGTCTCTCTCGTTTTGGCTCTCTCGTCATGTATCTCTCGTCATGTCTATCTCGTAATGGCTCTCGTAATGGCTCTCTCGTCATTGCTCTCGTAATGGCTCTCTCGTCATGTGTCTCTCGTTTTGGCTCTCTCGTCATGTGTTTCTCGTCATGGCTCTCGTAATGGCTCTCGTCATGTCTCTCTCGTAATGGCTTTCTCGTCATGTTTCTCTCGTCATGTCTCTCTCGTCATGTCTTTCTCGTAATGGCTTTCTCGTAATGTCTCTCTCGTTTTTGCTCTCTCGTCATGTATCTCTCGTCATGTTTTTCTCGTCATGTCTCTCTCGTCATGGCTCTCGTAATGGCTCTCGTCATGTCTCTCTCGTAATGGCTTTCTCGTCATGTTTCTCTCGTCATGTCTCTCTCGTCATGGCTCTTGTATTGGCTCTCGTCATGTCTCTCTCGTAATGGCTTTCTCGTAATGTTTCTCTCGTCATGTCTCTCTCGTCATGGCTCTCGAAATGGCTCTCGTCATGTCTCTCTCGTAATGGCTTTCTCGTCATGTTTCTCTCGTCTTGTCTCTCTCGTCATGTCTCTCTCGTCATGTCTCTCTCGTAATGGCTTTCTCGTCATGTTTCTCTCGTCTTGTCTCTCTCGTCATGTCTCTCTCGTAATGACTTTCTCGTCATGTCTCTCTCGTAATGGCTTTCTCGTCATGTTTCTCTCGTCATGTCTCTCTCGTCATGGCTCTTGTATTGGCTCTCGTCATGTCTCTCTCGTAATGGCTTTCTCGTAATGTTTCTCTCGTCATGTCTCTCTCGTCATGGCTCTCGAAATGGCTCTCGTCATGTCTCTCTCGTAATGGCTTTCTCGTCATGTTTCTCTCGTCTTGTCTCTCTCGTCATGTCTCTCTCGTCATGTCTCTCTCGTAATGGCTTTCTCGTCATGTTTCTCTCGTCTTGTCTCTCTCGTCATGTCTCTCTCGTAATGACTTTCTCGTCATCTCTCTCTCGTAATGGCTTTCTCGTCATGTCTCTCTCGTCATGGCTCTCGTAATGGCTCTCGTCATGGCTCTCGTAATGGCTCTCGTCGTGTCTCGAGAGAGCCAAAACGAGAGAGACATTACGAGAAAGCCATTACGAGAAGGTCATGACGAGAGCCATTACGAGGGCCATAACGAGAGATACATGACGAGAGAGCAAAAACGAGAGAGACATTACCAGAGCCATTACGAGAGCCATGACGAGAGAGACATGACGAGAGAAACATGACGACAGATACATGACGAGAGAGCCAAAACGAGAGAGACATGACGAGAAAGGCATTACAAGAGAGACATGACGAGAGCTTTCTCGTAATGTTTCTCTCGTCATGTCTCTCTCGTCATGGCTCTCGAAATGGCTCTCGTCATGTCTCTCTCGTAATGGCTTTCTCGTCATGTTTCTCTCGTCATGTCTCTCTCGTCATGGCTCTTGTAATGGCTCTCGTCATGTCTCTCTCGTAATGGCTTTCTCGTAATGTCTCTCTCGTTTTTGCTCTCTCGTCATGTATCTCTCGTCATGTTTCTCTCGTCATGTCTCTCTCGTAATGGCTCTCGTAATGTCTCTCTCGTTTTTGCTCTCTCGTCATGTATCTCTCGTCATGTTTCTCTCGTCATGTCTTTCTCGTAATGGCTCTCGTAATGGCTCTCGTCATGTCTCTCTCGTAATGGCTTTCTCGTAATGTCTCTCTCGTTTTGGTTCTCTCGTCATGTATCTCTCGTCATGTCTCTCGTAATGGCTCTCGTCATGTCTCTCTCGTCATGGCTTTCGTAATGGCTCTCGTCATGTCTCTCTCGTAATGGCTTTCTCGTCATGTTTCTCTCGTCATGTCTCTCTCGTCATGGCTCTTGTAATGGCTCTCGTCATGTCTCTCTCGTCATGTCTCTCTCGTAATGGCTCTCGTCATGACCTTCTCGTAATGGCTTTCTCGTAATGTCTCTCTCGTTTTGGCTCTCTCGTCATGTATCTCTCGTCATGTCTATCTCGTCATGGCTCTCGTAATGGCTCTCTCGTCATGCGTCTCTCGTTTTGGCTCTCTCGTCATGTGTTTCTCGTCATGGCTCTCGTAATGGCTCTCGTCATGTCTCTCTCGTAATGGCTTTCTCGTCATGTTTCTCTCGTTTTGGCTCTCTCGTCATGTATCTCGTAATGGCTCGTCATGGCTCTCGTAATGGCTCTCGTCATGTCTCTCTCGAAATGGCTTTCTCGTAATGTCTCTCTCGTTTTGGCTCTCTCGTCATTGCTCTCTCGTCATGGCTCTCGTCATGTCTCTCTCGTAATGGCTTTCTCGTAATGTCTCTCTCGTTTTGGCTCTCTCGTCATGGCTCTCTCGTTTTGGCTCTCTCGTCATGTATCTCTCGTCATGTTTCTCTCGTCATGTCTCTCTCGTCATGGCTCTTGTTATGGCTCTCGTCATGTCTCTCTCGTAATGGCTTTCTCGTAATGTCTCTCTCGTTTTGGCTCTCTCGTCATGTATCTCTCGTCATGTCTCTCTCGTAATGGCTCTCGTCATGTCTCTCTCGTAATGGCTTTCTCGTAATGTCTCTCTCGTTTTGGCTCTCTCGTCATGTATCTCTCGTCATGTCTCTCTCGTAATGGCTCTCGTCATGTCTCTCTCGTAATGGCTTTCTCGTAATGTCTCTCTCGTCATGGCTCTCGTAATGGCTCTCTCGTCATGTGTATCTCGTTTTGGCTCTCTCGTCATGTGTTTCTCGTCATGGCTCTCGTAATGGCTCTCGTCATGTCTCTCTCGTAATGGCTTTCACGTCATGTTTCTCTCGTCATGTCTCTCTCGTCATGGCTCTTGTAATGGCTATCGTCATGTCTCTCTCGTAATGGCTTTCTCGTAATGTCTCTCTCGTGTTTGCTCTCTCGTCATGTATCTCTCGTCATGTTTCTCTCGTCATGTCTCTCTCGTCATGGCTCTCGCAATGGCTCTCGTCATGTCTCTCTCGTAATGGCTTTCTCGTCATGTTTCTCTCGTCATGTCTCTCTCGTCATGGCTCTTGTAATGGCTCTCGTCATGTCTCTCTCGTAATGGCTTTCTCGTCATGTTTCTCTCGTCATGTCTCTCTCGTCATGGCTCTTGTAATGGCTCTCGTCATGTCTTTCTCGTAATGGCTCTCTCGTCATGTGTCTCTCGTTTTGGCTCTCTCGTCATGTGTTTCTCGTCATGGCTCTCATAATAGCTCTCGTCATGTCTCTCTCGTAATGGCTTTCTCGTCATGTTTCTCTCGTCATGTCTCTCTCGTCATGGCTCTTGTAATGGCTCTCGTCATGTCTCTCTCGTTTTGGCTCTCTCGTCATGGCTCTCGTCATGTCTCTCTCGTAATGGCTTTCTCGTAATGTCTCTCTCGTTTTGGCTCTCTCGTCATGGCTCTCTCGTTTTGGCTCTCTCGTCATGTATCTCTCGTCATGTTTCTCTCGTCATGTCTCTCTCGTCATGGCTCTCGTAATGGCTCTCGTCATGACCTTCTCGTAATGGCTTTCTCGTAATGTCTCTCTCGTTTTGGCTCTCTCGTCATGTATCTCTCGTCATGTCTATCTCGTAATGGCTCTCGTAATGGCTCTCTCGTCATGGCTCTCGTAATGGCTCTCTCGTCATGTGTCTCTCGTTTTGGCTCTCTCGTCATGGCTCTCGTAATGGCTCTCGTCATGTCTCTCTCGTAATGGCTTTCTCGTCATGTTTCTCTCGTTTTGGCTCTCTCGTCATGTCTCTCGTAATGGCTCTCGTCATGTCTCTCTCGTAATGGCTTTCACGTCATGTTTCTCTCGTCATGTCTCTCTCGTCATGGCTCTTGTAATGGCTCTCGTCATGTCTCTCTCGTAATGGCTTTCTCGTAATGTCTCTCTCGTTTTTGCTCTCTCGTCATGTATCTCGTAATGGCTCTCGTCATGTCTCTCTCGTAATGGCTTTCACGTCATGTTTCTCTCGTCATGTCTCTCTCGTCATGGCTCTTGTAATGGCTTTCGTCATGTCTCTCTCGTAATGGCTTTCTCGTAATGGCTCTCTCGTCATGGCTCTCGTAATGGCTCTCTCGTCATGTGTCTCTCGTTTTGGCTCTCTCGTCATGTATCTCGTAATGGCTCTCGTCATGTCTCTCTCGTAATGGCTTTCTCGTATTGTCTCTCTCGTTTTGGCTCTCTCGTCATGTATCTCTCGTCATGTCTATCTCGTAATGGCTCTCGTAATGGCTCTCTCGTCATGGCTCTCGTAATGGCTCTCTCGTCATGTGTCTCTCGTTTTGGCTCTCTCGTCATGTGTTTCTCGTCATGGCTCTCGTAATGGCTCTCGTCATGTCTCTCTCGTAATGGCTTTCTCGTCATGTTTCTCTCGTCATGTCTCTCTCGTCATGTCTTTCTCGTAATGGCTTTCTCGTAATGTCTCTCTCGTTTTTGCTCTCTCGTCATGTATCTCTCGTCATGTTTCTCTCGTCATGTCTCTCTCGTAATGGCTTTCTCGTAATGTCTCTCTCGTTTTTGCTCTCTCGTCATGTATCTCTCGTCATGTTTCTCTCGTCATGTCTCTCTCGTAATGGCTCTCGTAATGTCTCTCTCGTTTTTGCTCTCTCGTCATGTATCTCTCGTCATGTTTCTCTCGTCATGTCTCTCTCGTAATGGCTCTCGTAATGGCTCTCGTCATGTCTCTCTCGTAATGGCTTTCTCGTAATGTCTCTCTCGTTTTGGTTCTCTCGTCATGTATCTCTCGTCATGTCTCTCGTAATGGCTCTCGTCATGTCTCTCTCGTCATGGCTTTCGTAATGGCTCTCGTCATGTCTCTCTCGTAATGGCTTTCTCGTCATGTTTCTCTCGTCATGTCTCTCTCGTCATGGCTCTTGTAATGGCTCTCGTCATGTCTCTCTCGTCATGTCTCTCTCGTAATGGCTCTCGTCATGACCTTCTCGTAATGGCTTTCTCGTAATGTCTCTCTCGTTTTGGCTCTCTCGTCATGTATCTCTCGTCATGTCTATCTCGTCATGGCTCTCGTAATGGCTCTCTCGTCATGCGTCTCTCGTTTTGGCTCTCTCGTCATGTGTTTCTCGTCATGGCTCTCGTAATGGCTTTCTCGTCATGTTTCTCTCGTCATGTCTCTCTCGTCATGGCTCTTGTAATGGCTCTCGTCATGTCTCTCTCGTCATGTCTCTCTCGTAATGGCTCTCGTCATGACCTTCTCGTAATGGCTTTCTCGTAATGTCTCTCTCGTTTTGGCTCTCTCGTCATGTATCTCTCGTCATGTCTATCTCGTCATGGCTCTCGTAATGGCTCTCTCGTCATGCGTCTCTCGTTTTGGCTCTCTCGTCATGTGTTTCTCGTCATGGCTCTCGTAATGGCTCTCGTCATGTCTCTCTCGTAATGGCTTTCTCGTCATGTTTCTCTCGTTTTGGCTCTCTCGTCATGTATCTCGTAATGGCTCGTCATGGCTCTCGTAATGGCTCTCGTCATGTCTCTCTCGAAATGGCTTTCTCGTAATGTCTCTCTCGTTTTGGCTCTCTCGTCATTGCTCTCTCGTCATGGCTCTCGTCATGTGTTTCTCGTCATGGCTCTCGTAATGGCTCTCGTCATGTCTCTCTTGTAATGCCTTTCTCGTCATGTCTCTCTCGTTTTGGCTCTCTCGTCATGTATCTGTCGTCATGTTTCTCTCGTCATGTCTCTCTCGTCATGGCTCTTGTTATGGCTCTCGTCATGTCTCTCTCGTAATGGCTTTCTCATCATGTTTCTCTCGTTTTGGCTCTCTCGTCATGTGTCTCGTAATGGCTCTCGTCATGTCTCTCTCGTAATGGCTTTCACGTCATGTTTCTCTCGTCATGTCTCTCTCGTCATGGCTCTTGTAATGGCTCTCGTCATGTCTCTCTCGTAATGGCTTTCTCGTAATGTCTCTCTCGTCATGGCTCTCGTAATGGCTCTCTCGTCATGTGTCTCTCGTTTTGGCTCTCTCGTCATGTATCTCGTAATGGCTCTCGTCATGTCTCTCTCGTAATGGCTTTCTCGTATTGTCTCTCTCGTTTTGGCTCTCTCGTCATGTATCTCTCGTCATGTCTATCTCGTAATGGCTCTCGTAATGGCTCTCTCGTCATTGCTCTCGTAATGGCTCTCTCGTCATGTGTCTCTCGTTTTGGCTCTCTCGTCATGTGTTTCTCGTCATGGCTCTCGTAATGGCTCTCGTCATGTCTCTCTCGTAATGGCTTTCTCGTCATGTTTCTCTCGTCATGTCTCTCTCGTCATGTCTTTCTCGTAATGGCTTTCTCGTAATGTCTCTCTCGTTTTTGCTCTCTCGTCATGTATCTCTCGTCATGTTTTTCTCGTCATGTCTCTCTCGTCATGGCTCTCGTAATGGCTCTCGTCATGTCTCTCTCGTAATGGCTTTCTCGTCATGTTTCTCTCGTCATGTCTCTCTCGTCATGGCTCTTGTATTGGCTCTCGTCATGTCTCTCTCGTAATGGCTTTCTCGTAATGTTTCTCTCGTCATGTCTCTCTCGTCATGGCTCTCGAAATGGCTCTCGTCATGTCTCTCTCGTAATGGCTTTCTCGTCATGTTTCTCTCGTCTTGTCTCTCTCGTCATGTCTCTCTCGTCATGTCTCTCTCGTAATGGCTTTCTCGTCATGTTTCTCTCGTCTTGTCTCTCTCGTCATGTCTCTCTCGTAATGACTTTCTCGTCATGTCTCTCTCGTAATGGCTTTCTCGTCATGTTTCTCTCGTCATGTCTCTCTCGTCATGGCTCTTGTATTGGCTCTCGTCATGTCTCTCTCGTAATGGCTTTCTCGTAATGTTTCTCTCGTCATGTCTCTCTCGTCATGGCTCTCGAAATGGCTCTCGTCATGTCTCTCTCGTAATGGCTTTCTCGTCATGTTTCTCTCGTCTTGTCTCTCTCGTCATGTCTCTCTCGTCATGTCTCTCTCGTAATGGCTTTCTCGTCATGTTTCTCTCGTCTTGTCTCTCTCGTCATGTCTCTCTCGTAATGACTTTCTCGTCATCTCTCTCTCGTAATGGCTTTCTCGTCATGTCTCTCTCGTCATGGCTCTCGTAATGGCTCTCGTCATGGCTCTCGTAATGGCTCTCGTCGTGTCTCTCTCGTTTTGGCTCTCTCGTCATGTATCTCTCGTCATGTCTCTCGTTTTGGCTCTCTCGTCATGTATCTCGTAATGGCTCGTCATGGCTCTCGTAATGGCTCTCGTCATGTCTCTCTCGTAATTGCTTTCTCGTAATGTCTCTCTCGTTTTGGCTCTCTCGTCATGTATCTCGTAATGGCTCTCGTCATGGCTCTCGTAATGGCTCTCTCGTCATGTGTCTCTCGTTTTGGCTCTCTCGTCATGTGTTTCTCGTCATGGCTCTCATAATAGCTCTCGTCATGTCTCTCTCGTAATGGCTTTCTCGTCATGTTTCTCTCGTCATGTCTCTCTCGTCATGGCTCTTGTAATGGCTCTCGTCATGTCTCTCTCGTTTTGGCTCTCTCGTCATGGCTCTCGTCATGTCTCTCTCGTAATGGCTTTCTCGTAATGTCTCTCTCGTTTTGGCTCTCTCGTCATGGCTCTCTCGTCATGGCTCTCGTAATGGCTCTCGTCATGTCTCTCTCGTAATGGCTTTCTCGTCATGTTTCTCTCGTCATGTCTCTCTCGTCATGGCTCTTGTATTGGCTCTCGTCATGTCTCTCTCGTAATGGCTTTCTCGTAATGGCTCTCGTCATGTCTCTCTCGTCATGGCTCTCGAAATGGCTCTCGTCATGTCTCTCTCGTAATGGCTTTCTCGTCATGTTTCTCTCGTCATGTCTCTCTCGTCATGGCTCTTGTAATGGCTCTCGTCATGTCTCTCTCGTAATGGCTTTCTCGTAATGTCTCTCTCGTTTTTGCTCTCTCGTCATGTATCTCTCGTCATGTTTCTCTCGTCATGTCTCTCTCGTAATGGCTCTCGTAATGTCTCTCTCGTTTTTGCTCTCTCGTCATGTATCTCTCGTCATGTTTCTCTCGTCATGTCTCTCTCGTAATGGCTCTCGTAATGGCTCTCGTCATGTCTCTCTCGTAATGGCTTTCTCGTAATGTCTCTCTCGTTTTGGTTCTCTCGTCATGTATCTCTCGTCATGTCTCTCGTAATGGCTCTCGTCATGTCTCTCTCGTCATGGCTTTCGTAATGGCTCTCGTCATGTCTCTCTCGTAATGGCTTTCTCGTCATGTTTCTCTCGTCATGTCTCTCTCGTCATGGCTCTTGTAATGGCTCTCGTCATGTCTCTCTCGTCATGTCTCTCTCGTAATGGCTCTCGTCATGACCTTCTCGTAATGGCTTTCTCGTAATGTCTCTCTCGTTTTGGCTCTCTCGTCATGTATCTCTCGTCATGTCTATCTCGTAATGGCTCTCGTAATGGCTCTCTCGTCATGGCTCTCGTAATGGCTCTCTCGTCATGTGTCTCTCGTTTTGGCTCTCTCGTCATGGCTCTCGTAATGGCTCTCGTCATGTCTCTCTCGTAATGACTTTCTCATCATGTTTCTCTCGTTTTGGCTCTCTCGTCATGTCTCTCGTAATGGCTCTCGTCATGTCTCTCTCGTAATGGCTTTCACGTCATGTTTCTCTCGTCATGTCTCTCTCGTCATGGCTCTTGTAATGGCTCTCGTCATGTCTCTCTCGTAATGGCTTTCTCGTAATGTCTCTCTCGTCATGGCTCTCGTAATGGCTCTCTCGTCATGTGTCTCTCGTTTTGGCTCTCTCGTCATGTATCTCGTAATGGCTCTCGTCATGTCTCTCTCGTAATGGCTTTCTCGTATTGTCTCTCTCGTTTTGGCTCTCTCGTCATGTATCTCTCGTCATGTCTATCTCGTAATGGCTCTCGTAATGGCTCTCTCGTCATTGCTCTCGTAATGGCTCTCTCGTCATGTGTCTCTCGTTTTGGCTCTCTCGTCATGTGTTTCTCGTCATGGCTCTCGTAATGGCTCTCGTCATGTCTCTCTCGTAATGGCTTTCTCGTCATGTTTCTCTCGTCATGTCTCTCTCGTCATGTCTTTCTCGTAATGGCTTTCTCGTAATGTCTCTCTCGTTTTTGCTCTCTCGTCATGTATCTCTCGTCATGTTTTTCTCGTCATGTCTCTCTCGTCATGGCTCTCGTAATGGCTCTCGTCATGTCTCTCTCGTAATGGCTTTCTCGTCATGTTTCTCTCGTCATGTCTCTCTCGTCATGGCTCTTGTATTGGCTCTCGTCATGTCTCTCTCGTAATGGCTTTCTCGTAATGTTTCTCTCGTCATGTCTCTCTCGTCATGGCTCTCGAAATGGCTCTCGTCATGTCTCTCTCGTAATGGCTTTCTCGTCATGTTTCTCTCGTCTTGTCTCTCTCGTCATGTCTCTCTCGTCATGTCTCTCTCGTAATGGCTTTCTCGTCATGTTTCTCTCGTCTTGTCTCTCTCGTCATGTCTCTCTCGTAATGACTTTCTCGTCATGTCTCTCTCGTAATGGCTTTCTCGTCATGTTTCTCTCGTCATGTCTCTCTCGTCATGGCTCTTGTATTGGCTCTCGTCATGTCTCTCTCGTAATGGCTTTCTCGTAATGTTTCTCTCGTCATGTCTCTCTCGTCATGGCTCTCGAAATGGCTCTCGTCATGTCTCTCTCGTAATGGCTTTCTCGTCATGTTTCTCTCGTCTTGTCTCTCTCGTCATGTCTCTCTCGTCATGTCTCTCTCGTAATGGCTTTCTCGTCATGTTTCTCTCGTCTTGTCTCTCTCGTCATGTCTCTCTCGTAATGACTTTCTCGTCATCTCTCTCTCGTAATGGCTTTCTCGTCATGTCTCTCTCGTCATGGCTCTCGTAATGGCTCTCGTCATGGCTCTCGTAATGGCTCTCGTCGTGTCTCTCTCGTTTTGGCTCTCTCGTCATGTATCTCTCGTCATGTCTCTCGTTTTGGCTCTCTCGTCATGTATCTCGTAATGGCTCGTCATGGCTCTCGTAATGGCTCTCGTCATGTCTCTCTCGTAATTGCTTTCTCGTAATGTCTCTCTCGTTTTGGCTCTCTCGTCATGTATCTCGTAATGGCTCTCGTCATGGCTCTCGTAATGGCTCTCTCGTCATGTGTCTCTCGTTTTGGCTCTCTCGTCATGTGTTTCTCGTCATGGCTCTCATAATAGCTCTCGTCATGTCTCTCTCGTAATGGCTTTCTCGTCATGTTTCTCTCGTCATGTCTCTCTCGTCATGGCTCTTGTAATGGCTCTCGTCATGTCTCTCTCGTTTTGGCTCTCTCGTCATGGCTCTCGTCATGTCTCTCTCGTAATGGCTTTCTCGTAATGTCTCTCTCGTTTTGGCTCTCTCGTCATGGCTCTCTCGTCATGGCTCTCGTAATGGCTCTCGTCATGTCTCTCTCGTAATGGCTTTCTCGTCATGTTTCTCTCGTCATGTCTCTCTCGTCATGGCTCTTGTATTGGCTCTCGTCATGTCTCTCTCGTAATGGCTTTCTCGTAATGTTTCTCTCGTCATGTCTCTCTCGTCATGGCTCTCGAAATGGCTCTCGTCATGTCTCTCTCGTAATGGCTTTCTCGTCATGTTTCTCTCGTCATGTCTCTCTCGTCATGGCTCTTGTAATGGCTCTCGTCATGTCTCTCTCGTAATGGCTTTCTCGTAATGTCTCTCTCGTTTTTGCTCTCTCGTCATGTATCTCTCGTCATGTTTCTCTCGTCATGTCTCTCTCGTAATGGCTCTCGTAATGTCTCTCTCGTTTTTGCTCTCTCGTCATGTATCTCTCGTCATGTTTCTCTCGTCATGTCTCTCTCGTAATGGCTCTCGTAATGGCTCTCGTCATGTCTCTCTCGTAATGGCTTTCTCGTAATGTCTCTCTCGTTTTGGTTCTCTCGTCATGTATCTCTCGTCATGTCTCTCGTAATGGCTCTCGTCATGTCTCTCTCGTCATGGCTTTCGTAATGGCTCTCGTCATGTCTCTCTCGTAATGGCTTTCTCGTCATGTTTCTCTCGTCATGTCTCTCTCGTCATGGCTCTTGTAATGGCTCTCGTCATGTCTCTCTCGTCATGTCTCTCTCGTAATGGCTCTCGTCATGACCTTCTCGTAATGGCTTTCTCGTAATATCTCTCTCGTTTTGGCTCTCTCGTCATGTATCTCTCGTCATGTCTATCTCGTCATGGCTCTCGTAATGGCTCTCTCGTCATGCGTCTCTCGTTTTGGCTCTCTCGTCATGTGTTTCTCGTCATGGCTCTCGTAATGGCTCTCGTCATGTCTCTCTCGTAATGGCTTTCTCGTCATGTTTCTCTCGTTTTGGCTCTCTCGTCATGTATCTCGTAATGGCTCGTCATGGCTCTCGTAATGGCTCTCGTCATGTCTCTCTCGAAATGGCTTTCTCGTAATGTCTCTCTCGTTTTGGCTCTCTCGTCATTGCTCTCTCGTCATGGCTCTCGTCATGTGTTTCTCGTCATGGCTCTCGTAATGGCTCTCGTCATGTCTCTCTTGTAATGCCTTTCTCGTCATGTCTCTCTCGTTTTGGCTCTCTCGTCATGTATCTGTCGTCATGTTTCTCTCGTCATGTCTCTCTCGTCATGGCTCTCGTAATGGCTCTGGTAATGTCTCTCTCGTTTTTGCTCTCTCGTCATGTATCTCTCGTTATGGCCCTCGTAATGGCTCTCGTCATGACCTTCTCGTAATGGCTTTCTCGTAATGTCTCTCTCGTTTTGGCTCTCTCGTCATGGCTCTCTCGTCATGGCTCTCGTAATGGCTCTCGTCATGTCTCTCTCGTAATGGCTTTCTCGTCATGTTTCTCTCGTCATGTCTCTCTCGTCATGGCTCTTGTATTGGCTCTCGTCATGTCTCTCTCGTAATGGCTTTCTCGTAATGTTTCTCTCGTCATGTCTCTCTCGTCATGGCTCTCGAAATGGCTCTCGTCATGTCTCTCTCGTAATGGCTTTCTCGTCATGTTTCTCTCGTCATGTCTCTCTCGTCATGGCTCTTGTAATGGCTCTCGTCATGTCTCTCTCGTAATGGCTTTCTCGTAATGTCTCTCTCGTTTTTGCTCTCTCGTCATGTATCTCTCGTCATGTTTCTCTCGTCATGTCTCTCTCGTAATGGCTCTCGTAATGTCTCTCTCGTTTTTGCTCTCTCGTCATGTATCTCTCGTCATGTTTCTCTCGTCATGTCTCTCTCGTAATGGCTCTCGTAATGGCTCTCGTCATGTCTCTCTCGTAATGGCTTTCTCGTAATGTCTCTCTCGTTTTGGTTCTCTCGTCATGTATCTCTCGTCATGTCTCTCGTAATGGCTCTCGTCATGTCTCTCTCGTCATGGCTTTCGTAATGGCTCTCGTCATGTCTCTCTCGTAATGGCTTTCTCGTCATGTTTCTCTCGTCATTTCTCTCTCGTCATGGCTCTTGTAATGGCTCTCGTCATGTCTCTCTCGTCATGTCTCTCTCGTAATGGCTCTCGTCATGACCTTCTCGTAATGGCTTTCTCGTAATGTCTCTCTCGTTTTGGCTCTCTCGTCATGTATCTCTCGTCATGTCTATCTCGTCATGGCTCTCGTAATAGCTCTCTCGTCATGCGTCTCTCGTTTTGGCTCTCTCGTCATGTGTTTCTCGTCATGGCTCTCGTAATGGCTCTCGTCATGTCTCTCTCGTAATGGCTTTCTCGTCATGTTTCTCTCGTTTTGGCTCTCTCGTCATGTATCTCGTAATGGCTCGTCATGGCTCTCGTAATGGCTCTCGTCATGTCTCTCTCGAAATGGCTTTCTCGTAATGTCTCTCTCGTTTTGGCTCTCTCGTCATTGCTCTCTCGTCATGGCTCTCGTCATGTCTCTCTCGTAATGGCTTTCTCGTAATGTCTCTCTCGTTTTGGCTCTCTCGTCATGGCTCTCTCGTTTTGGCTCTCTCGTCATGTATCTCTCGTCATGTTTCTCTCGTCATGTCTCTCTCGTCATGGCTCTTGTTATGGCTCTCGTCATGTCTCTCTCGTAATGGCTTTCTCGTAATGTCTCTCTCGTTTTGGCTCTCTCGTCATGTATCTCTCGTCATGTCTCTCTCGTAATGGCTCTCGTCATGTCTCTCTCGTAATGGCTTTCTCGTAATGTCTCTCTCGTTTTGGCTCTCTCGTCATGTATCTCTCGTCATGTCTCTCTCGTAATGGCTCTCGTCATGTCTCTCTCGTAATGGCTTTCTCGTAATGTCTCTCTCGTCATGGCTCTCGTAATGGCTCTCTCGTCATGTGTATCTCGTTTTGGCTCTCTCGTCATGTGTTTCTCGTCATGGCTCTCGTAATGGCTCTCGTCATGTCTCTCTCGTAATGGCTTTCACGTCATGTTTCTCTCGTCATGTCTCTCTCGTCATGGCTCTTGTAATGGCTATCGTCATGTCTCTCTCGTAATGGCTTTCTCGTAATGTCTCTCTCGTGTTTGCTCTCTCGTCATGTATCTCTCGTCATGTTTCTCTCGTCATGTCTCTCTCGTCATGGCTCTCGCAATGGCTCTCGTCATGTCTCTCTCGTAATGGCTTTCTCGTCATGTTTCTCTCGTCATGTCTCTCTCGTCATGGCTCTTGTAATGGCTCTCGTCATGTCTCTCTCGTAATGGCTTTCTCGTCATGTTTCTCTCGTCATGTCTCTCTCGTCATGGCTCTTGTAATGGCTCTCGTCATGTCTTTCTCGTAATGGCTCTCTCGTCATGTGTCTCTCGTTTTGGCTCTCTCGTCATGTGTTTCTCGTCATGGCTCTCATAATAGCTCTCGTCATGTCTCTCTCGTAATGGCTTTCTCGTCATGTTTCTCTCGTCATGTCTCTCTCGTCATGGCTCTTGTAATGGCTCTCGTCATGTCTCTCTCGTTTTGGCTCTCTCGTCATGGCTCTCGTCATGTCTCTCTCGTAATGGCTTTCTCGTAATGTCTCTCTCGTTTTGGCTCTCTCGTCATGGCTCTCTCGTTTTGGCTCTCTCGTCATGTATCTCTCGTCATGTCTATCTCGTAATGGCTCTCGTAATGGCTCTCTCGTCATGGCTCTCGTAATGGCTCTCTCGTCATGTGTCTCTCGTTTTGGCTCTCTCGTCATGGCTCTCGTAATGGCTCTCGTCATGTCTCTCTCGTAATGGCTTTCTCGTCATGTTTCTCTCGTTTTGGCTCTCTCGTCATGTCTCTCGTAATGGCTCTCGTCATGTCTCTCTCGTAATGGCTTTCACGTCATGTTTCTCTCGTCATGTCTCTCTCGTCATGGCTCTTGTAATGGCTCTCGTCATGTCTCTCTCGTAATGGCTTTCTCGTAATGTCTCTCTCGTTTTTGCTCTCTCGTCATGTATCTCGTAATGGCTCTCGTCATGTCTCTCTCGTAATGGCTTTCACGTCATGTTTCTCTCGTCATGTCTCTCTCGTCATGGCTCTTGTAATGGCTTTCGTCATGTCTCTCTCGTAATGGCTTTCTCGTAATGGCTCTCTCGTCATGGCTCTCGTAATGGCTCTCTCGTCATGTGTCTCTCGTTTTGGCTCTCTCGTCATGTATCTCGTAATGGCTCTCGTCATGTCTCTCTCGTAATGGCTTTCTCGTATTGTCTCTCTCGTTTTGGCTCTCTCGTCATGTATCTCTCGTCATGTCTATCTCGTAATGGCTCTCGTAATGGCTCTCTCGTCATGGCTCTCGTAATGGCTCTCTCGTCATGTGTCTCTCGTTTTGGCTCTCTCGTCATGTGTTTCTCGTCATGGCTCTCGTAATGGCTCTCGTCATGTCTCTCTCGTAATGGCTTTCTCGTCATGTTTCTCTCGTCATGTCTCTCTCGTCATGTCTTTCTCGTAATGGCTTTCTCGTAATGTCTCTCTCGTTTTTGCTCTCTCGTCATGTATCTCTCGTCATGTTTCTCTCGTCATGTCTCTCTCGTCATGGCTCTCGTAATGGCTCTCGTCATGTCTCTCTCGTAATGGCTTTCTCGTCATGTTTCTCTCGTCATGTCTCTCTCGTCATGGCTCTTGTATTGGCTCTCGTCATGTCTCTCTCGTAATGGCTTTCTCGTAATGTCTCTCTCGTTTTGGCTCTCTCGTCATGTATCTCGTAATGGCTCTCGTCATGTCTTTCTCGTCATGGCTCTCGTAATGTCTCTCTCGTTTTTGCTCTCTCGTCATGTATCTCTCGTCATGTTTCTCTCGTCATGTCTCTCTCGTCATGGCTCTCGTAATGGCTCTCGTCATGTCTCTCTCGTAATGGCTTTCTCGTCATGTTTCTCTCGTCTTGTCTCTCTCGTCATGTCTCTCTCGTCATGTCTCTCTCGTAATGGCTTTCTCGTCATGTTTCTCTCGTCTTGTCTCTCTCGTCATGTCTCTCTCGTAATGACTTTCTCGTCATCTCTCTCTCGTAATGGCTTTCTCGTAATGTTTCTCTCGTCATGTCTCTCTCGTCATGGCTCTCGAAATGGCTCTCGTCATGTCTCTCTCGTAATGGCTTTCTCGTCATGTTTCTCTCGTCTTGTCTCTCTCGTCATGTCTCTCTCGTCATGTCTCTCTCGTAATGGCTTTCTCGTCATGTTTCTCTCGTCTTGTCTCTCTCGTCATGTCTCTCTCGTAATGACTTTCTCGTCATCTCTCTCTCGTAATGGCTTTCTCGTCATGTCTCTCTCGTCATGGCTCTCGTAATGGCTCTCGTCATGGCTCTCGTAATGGCTCTCGTCGTGTCTCTCTCGTTTTGGCTCTCTCGTCATGTATCTCTCGTCATGTCTCTCGTTTTGGCTCTCTCGTCATGTATCTCGTAATGGCTCGTCATGGCTCTCGTAATGGCTCTCGTCATGTCTCTCTCGTAATTGCTTTCTCGTAATGTCTCTCTCGTTTTGGCTCTCTCGTCATGTATCTCGTAATGGCTCTCGTCATGGCTCTCGTAATGGCTCTCTCGTCATGTGTCTCTCGTTTTGGCTCTCTCGTCATGTGTTTCTCGTCATGGCTCTCATAATAGCTCTCGTCATGTCTCTCTCGTAATGGCTTTCTCGTCATGTTTCTCTCGTCATGTCTCTCTCGTCATGGCTCTTGTAATGGCTCTCGTCATGTCTCTCTCGTTTTGGCTCTCTCGTCATGGCTCTCGTCATGTCTCTCTCGTAATGGCTTTCTCGTAATGTCTCTCTCGTTTTGGCTCTCTCGTCATGGCTCTCTCGTCATGGCTCTCGTAATGGCTCTCGTCATGTCTCTCTCGTAATGGCTTTCTCGTCATGTTTCTCTCGTCATGTCTCTCTCGTCATGGCTCTTGTATTGGCTCTCGTCATGTCTCTCTCGTAATGGCTTTCTCGTAATGTTTCTCTCGTCATGTCTCTCTCGTCATGGCTCTCGAAATGGCTCTCGTCATGTCTCTCTCGTAATGGCTTTCTCGTCATGTTTCTCTCGTCATGTCTCTCTCGTCATGGCTCTTGTAATGGCTCTCGTCATGTCTCTCTCGTAATGGCTTTCTCGTAATGTCTCTCTCGTTTTTGCTCTCTCGTCATGTATCTCTCGTCATGTTTCTCTCGTCATGTCTCTCTCGTAATGGCTCTCGTAATGTCTCTCTCGTTTTTGCTCTCTCGTCATGTATCTCTCGTCATGTTTCTCTCGTCATGTCTCTCTCGTAATGGCTCTCGTAATGGCTCTCGTCATGTCTCTCTCGTAATGGCTTTCTCGTAATGTCTCTCTCGTTTTGGTTCTCTCGTCATGTATCTCTCGTCATGTCTCTCGTAATGGCTCTCGTCATGTCTCTCTCGTAATGACTTTCTCATCATGTTTCTCTCGTTTTGGCTCTCTCGTCATGTCTCTCGTAATGGCTCTCGTCATGTCTCTCTCGTAATGGCTTTCACGTCATGTTTCTCTCGTCATGTCTCTCTCGTCATGGCTCTTGTAATGGCTCTCGTCATGTCTCTCTCGTAATGGCTTTCTCGTAATGTCTCTCTCGTCATGGCTCTCGTAATGGCTCTCTCGTCATGTGTCTCTCGTTTTGGCTCTCTCGTCATGTATCTCGTAATGGCTCTCGTCATGTCTCTCTCGTAATGGCTTTCTCGTATTGTCTCTCTCGTTTTGGCTCTCTCGTCATGTATCTCTCGTCATGTCTATCTCGTAATGGCTCTCGTAATGGCTCTCTCGTCATTGCTCTCGTAATGGCTCTCTCGTCATGTGTCTCTCGTTTTGGCTCTCTCGTCATGTGTTTCTCGTCATGGCTCTCGTAATGGCTCTCGTCATGTCTCTCTCGTAATGGCTTTCTCGTCATGTTTCTCTCGTCATGTCTCTCTCGTCATGTCTTTCTCGTAATGGCTTTCTCGTAATGTCTCTCTCGTTTTTGCTCTCTCGTCATGTATCTCTCGTCATGTTTTTCTCGTCATGTCTCTCTCGTCATGGCTCTCGTAATGGCTCTCGTCATGTCTCTCTCGTAATGGCTTTCTCGTCATGTTTCTCTCGTCATGTCTCTCTCGTCATGGCTCTTGTATTGGCTCTCGTCATGTCTCTCTCGTAATGGCTTTCTCGTAATGTTTCTCTCGTCATGTCTCTCTCGTCATGGCTCTCGAAATGGCTCTCGTCATGTCTCTCTCGTAATGGCTTTCTCGTCATGTTTCTCTCGTCTTGTCTCTCTCGTCATGTCTCTCTCGTCATGTCTCTCTCGTAATGGCTTTCTCGTCATGTTTCTCTCGTCTTGTCTCTCTCGTCATGTCTCTCTCGTAATGACTTTCTCGTCATGTCTCTCTCGTAATGGCTTTCTCGTCATGTTTCTCTCGTCATGTCTCTCTCGTCATGGCTCTTGTATTGGCTCTCGTCATGTCTCTCTCGTAATGGCTTTCTCGTAATGTTTCTCTCGTCATGTCTCTCTCGTCATGGCTCTCGAAATGGCTCTCGTCATGTCTCTCTCGTAATGGCTTTCTCGTCATGTTTCTCTCGTCTTGTCTCTCTCGTCATGTCTCTCTCGTCATGTCTCTCTCGTAATGGCTTTCTCGTCATGTTTCTCTCGTCTTGTCTCTCTCGTCATGTCTCTCTCGTAATGACTTTCTCGTCATCTCTCTCTCGTAATGGCTTTCTCGTCATGTCTCTCTCGTCATGGCTCTCGTAATGGCTCTCGTCATGGCTCTCGTAATGGCTCTCGTCGTGTCTCTCTCGTTTTGGCTCTCTCGTCATGTATCTCTCGTCATGTCTCTCGTTTTGGCTCTCTCGTCATGTATCTCGTAATGGCTCGTCATGGCTCTCGTAATGGCTCTCGTCATGTCTCTCTCGTAATTGCTTTCTCGTAATGTCTCTCTCGTTTTGGCTCTCTCGTCATGTATCTCGTAATGGCTCTCGTCATGGCTCTCGTAATGGCTCTCTCGTCATGTGTCTCTCGTTTTGGCTCTCTCGTCATGTGTTTCTCGTCATGGCTCTCATAATAGCTCTCGTCATGTCTCTCTCGTAATGGCTTTCTCGTCATGTTTCTCTCGTCATGTCTCTCTCGTCATGGCTCTTGTAATGGCTCTCGTCATGTCTCTCTCGTTTTGGCTCTCTCGTCATGGCTCTCGTCATGTCTCTCTCGTAATGGCTTTCTCGTAATGTCTCTCTCGTTTTGGCTCTCTCGTCATGGCTCTCTCGTCATGGCTCTCGTAATGGCTCTCGTCATGTCTCTCTCGTAATGGCTTTCTCGTCATGTTTCTCTCGTCATGTCTCTCTCGTCATGGCTCTTGTATTGGCTCTCGTCATGTCTCTCTCGTAATGGCTTTCTCGTAATGTTTCTCTCGTCATGTCTCTCTCGTCATGGCTCTCGAAATGGCTCTCGTCATGTCTCTCTCGTAATGGCTTTCTCGTCATGTTTCTCTCGTCATGTCTCTCTCGTCATGGCTCTTGTAATGGCTCTCGTCATGTCTCTCTCGTAATGGCTTTCTCGTAATGTCTCTCTCGTTTTTGCTCTCTCGTCATGTATCTCTCGTCATGTTTCTCTCGTCATGTCTCTCTCGTAATGGCTCTCGTAATGTCTCTCTCGTTTTTGCTCTCTCGTCATGTATCTCTCGTCATGTTTCTCTCGTCATGTCTCTCTCGTAATGGCTCTCGTAATGGCTCTCGTCATGTCTCTCTCGTAATGGCTTTCTCGTAATGTCTCTCTCGTTTTGGTTCTCTCGTCATGTATCTCTCGTCATGTCTCTCGTAATGGCTCTCGTCATGTCTCTCTCGTCATGGCTTTCGTAATGGCTCTCGTCATGTCTCTCTCGTAATGGCTTTCTCGTCATGTTTCTCTCGTCATGTCTCTCTCGTCATGGCTCTTGTAATGGCTCTCGTCATGTCTCTCTCGTCATGTCTCTCTCGTAATGGCTCTCGTCATGACCTTCTCGTAATGGCTTTCTCGTAATATCTCTCTCGTTTTGGCTCTCTCGTCATGTATCTCTCGTCATGTCTATCTCGTCATGGCTCTCGTAATGGCTCTCTCGTCATGCGTCTCTCGTTTTGGCTCTCTCGTCATGTGTTTCTCGTCATGGCTCTCGTAATGGCTCTCGTCATGTCTCTCTCGTAATGGCTTTCTCGTCATGTTTCTCTCGTTTTGGCTCTCTCGTCATGTATCTCGTAATGGCTCGTCATGGCTCTCGTAATGGCTCTCGTCATGTCTCTCTCGAAATGGCTTTCTCGTAATGTCTCTCTCGTTTTGGCTCTCTCGTCATTGCTCTCTCGTCATGGCTCTCGTCATGTGTTTCTCGTCATGGCTCTCGTAATGGCTCTCGTCATGTCTCTCTTGTAATGCCTTTCTCGTCATGTCTCTCTCGTTTTGGCTCTCTCGTCATGTATCTGTCGTCATGTTTCTCTCGTCATGTCTCTCTCGTCATGGCTCTCGTAATGGCTCTGGTAATGTCTCTCTCGTTTTTGCTCTCTCGTCATGTATCTCTCGTTATGGCCCTCGTAATGGCTCTCGTCATGACCTTCTCGTAATGGCTTTCTCGTAATGTCTCTCTCGTTTTGGCTCTCTCGTCATGGCTCTCTCGTCATGGCTCTCGTAATGGCTCTCGTCATGTCTCTCTCGTAATGGCTTTCTCGTCATGTTTCTCTCGTCATGTCTCTCTCGTCATGGCTCTTGTATTGGCTCTCGTCATGTCTCTCTCGTAATGGCTTTCTCGTAATGTTTCTCTCGTCATGTCTCTCTCGTCATGGCTCTCGAAATGGCTCTCGTCATGTCTCTCTCGTAATGGCTTTCTCGTCATGTTTCTCTCGTCATGTCTCTCTCGTCATGGCTCTTGTAATGGCTCTCGTCATGTCTCTCTCGTAATGGCTTTCTCGTAATGTCTCTCTCGTTTTTGCTCTCTCGTCATGTATCTCTCGTCATGTTTCTCTCGTCATGTCTCTCTCGTAATGGCTCTCGTAATGTCTCTCTCGTTTTTGCTCTCTCGTCATGTATCTCTCGTCATGTTTCTCTCGTCATGTCTCTCTCGTAATGGCTCTCGTAATGGCTCTCGTCATGTCTCTCTCGTAATGGCTTTCTCGTAATGTCTCTCTCGTTTTGGTTCTCTCGTCATGTATCTCTCGTCATGTCTCTCGTAATGGCTCTCGTCATGTCTCTCTCGTCATGGCTTTCGTAATGGCTCTCGTCATGTCTCTCTCGTAATGGCTTTCTCGTCATGTTTCTCTCGTCATTTCTCTCTCGTCATGGCTCTTGTAATGGCTCTCGTCATGTCTCTCTCGTCATGTCTCTCTCGTAATGGCTCTCGTCATGACCTTCTCGTAATGGCTTTCTCGTAATGTCTCTCTCGTTTTGGCTCTCTCGTCATGTATCTCTCGTCATGTCTATCTCGTCATGGCTCTCGTAATAGCTCTCTCGTCATGCGTCTCTCGTTTTGGCTCTCTCGTCATGTGTTTCTCGTCATGGCTCTCGTAATGGCTCTCGTCATGTCTCTCTCGTAATGGCTTTCTCGTCATGTTTCTCTCGTTTTGGCTCTCTCGTCATGTATCTCGTAATGGCTCGTCATGGCTCTCGTAATGGCTCTCGTCATGTCTCTCTCGAAATGGCTTTCTCGTAATGTCTCTCTCGTTTTGGCTCTCTCGTCATTGCTCTCTCGTCATGGCTCTCGTCATGTCTCTCTCGTAATGGCTTTCTCGTAATGTCTCTCTCGTTTTGGCTCTCTCGTCATGGCTCTCTCGTTTTGGCTCTCTCGTCATGTATCTCTCGTCATGTTTCTCTCGTCATGTCTCTCTCGTCATGGCTCTTGTTATGGCTCTCGTCATGTCTCTCTCGTAATGGCTTTCTCGTAATGTCTCTCTCGTTTTGGCTCTCTCGTCATGTATCTCTCGTCATGTCTCTCTCGTAATGGCTCTCGTCATGTCTCTCTCGTAATGGCTTTCTCGTAATGTCTCTCTCGTTTTGGCTCTCTCGTCATGTATCTCTCGTCATGTCTCTCTCGTAATGGCTCTCGTCATGTCTCTCTCGTAATGGCTTTCTCGTAATGTCTCTCTCGTCATGGCTCTCGTAATGGCTCTCTCGTCATGTGTATCTCGTTTTGGCTCTCTCGTCATGTGTTTCTCGTCATGGCTCTCGTAATGGCTCTCGTCATGTCTCTCTCGTAATGGCTTTCACGTCATGTTTCTCTCGTCATGTCTCTCTCGTCATGGCTCTTGTAATGGCTATCGTCATGTCTCTCTCGTAATGGCTTTCTCGTAATGTCTCTCTCGTGTTTGCTCTCTCGTCATGTATCTCTCGTCATGTTTCTCTCGTCATGTCTCTCTCGTCATGGCTCTCGCAATGGCTCTCGTCATGTCTCTCTCGTAATGGCTTTCTCGTCATGTTTCTCTCGTCATGTCTCTCTCGTCATGGCTCTTGTAATGGCTCTCGTCATGTCTCTCTCGTAATGGCTTTCTCGTCATGTTTCTCTCGTCATGTCTCTCTCGTCATGGCTCTTGTAATGGCTCTCGTCATGTCTTTCTCGTAATGGCTCTCTCGTCATGTGTCTCTCGTTTTGGCTCTCTCGTCATGTGTTTCTCGTCATGGCTCTCATAATAGCTCTCGTCATGTCTCTCTCGTAATGGCTTTCTCGTCATGTTTCTCTCGTCATGTCTCTCTCGTCATGGCTCTTGTAATGGCTCTCGTCATGTCTCTCTCGTTTTGGCTCTCTCGTCATGGCTCTCGTCATGTCTCTCTCGTAATGGCTTTCTCGTAATGTCTCTCTCGTTTTGGCTCTCTCGTCATGGCTCTCTCGTTTTGGCTCTCTCGTCATGTATCTCTCGTCATGTCTATCTCGTAATGGCTCTCGTAATGGCTCTCTCGTCATGGCTCTCGTAATGGCTCTCTCGTCATGTGTCTCTCGTTTTGGCTCTCTCGTCATGGCTCTCGTAATGGCTCTCGTCATGTCTCTCTCGTAATGGCTTTCTCGTCATGTTTCTCTCGTTTTGGCTCTCTCGTCATGTCTCTCGTAATGGCTCTCGTCATGTCTCTCTCGTAATGGCTTTCACGTCATGTTTCTCTCGTCATGTCTCTCTCGTCATGGCTCTTGTAATGGCTCTCGTCATGTCTCTCTCGTAATGGCTTTCTCGTAATGTCTCTCTCGTTTTTGCTCTCTCGTCATGTATCTCGTAATGGCTCTCGTCATGTCTCTCTCGTAATGGCTTTCACGTCATGTTTCTCTCGTCATGTCTCTCTCGTCATGGCTCTTGTAATGGCTTTCGTCATGTCTCTCTCGTAATGGCTTTCTCGTAATGGCTCTCTCGTCATGGCTCTCGTAATGGCTCTCTCGTCATGTGTCTCTCGTTTTGGCTCTCTCGTCATGTATCTCGTAATGGCTCTCGTCATGTCTCTCTCGTAATGGCTTTCTCGTATTGTCTCTCTCGTTTTGGCTCTCTCGTCATGTATCTCTCGTCATGTCTATCTCGTAATGGCTCTCGTAATGGCTCTCTCGTCATGGCTCTCGTAATGGCTCTCTCGTCATGTGTCTCTCGTTTTGGCTCTCTCGTCATGTGTTTCTCGTCATGGCTCTCGTAATGGCTCTCGTCATGTCTCTCTCGTAATGGCTTTCTCGTCATGTTTCTCTCGTCATGTCTCTCTCGTCATGTCTTTCTCGTAATGGCTTTCTCGTAATGTCTCTCTCGTTTTTGCTCTCTCGTCATGTATCTCTCGTCATGTTTCTCTCGTCATGTCTCTCTCGTCATGGCTCTCGTAATGGCTCTCGTCATGTCTCTCTCGTAATGGCTTTCTCGTCATGTTTCTCTCGTCATGTCTCTCTCGTCATGGCTCTTGTATTGGCTCTCGTCATGTCTCTCTCGTAATGGCTTTCTCGTAATGTCTCTCTCGTTTTGGCTCTCTCGTCATGTATCTCGTAATGGCTCTCGTCATGTCTTTCTCGTCATGGCTCTCGTAATGTCTCTCTCGTTTTTGCTCTCTCGTCATGTATCTCTCGTCATGTTTCTCTCGTCATGTCTCTCTCGTCATGGCTCTCGTAATGGCTCTCGTCATGTCTCTCTCGTAATGGCTTTCTCGTCATGTTTCTCTCGTCTTGTCTCTCTCGTCATGTCTCTCTCGTCATGTCTCTCTCGTAATGGCTTTCTCGTCATGTTTCTCTCGTCTTGTCTCTCTCGTCATGTCTCTCTCGTAATGACTTTCTCGTCATCTCTCTCTCGTAATGGCTTTCTCGTAATGTTTCTCTCGTCATGTCTCTCTCGTCATGGCTCTCGAAATGGCTCTCGTCATGTCTCTCTCGTAATGGCTTTCTCGTCATGTTTCTCTCGTCTTGTCTCTCTCGTCATGTCTCTCTCGTCATGTCTCTCTCGTAATGGCTTTCTCGTCATGTTTCTCTCGTCTTGTCTCTCTCGTCATGTCTCTCTCGTAATGACTTTCTCGTCATCTCTCTCTCGTAATGGCTTTCTCGTCATGTCTCTCTCGTCATGGCTCTCGTAATGGCTCTCGTCATGGCTCTCGTAATGGCTCTCGTCGTGTCTCTCTCGTTTTGGCTCTCTCGTCATGTATCTCTCGTCATGTCTCTCGTTTTGGCTCTCTCGTCATGTATCTCGTAATGGCTCGTCATGGCTCTCGTAATGGCTCTCGTCATGTCTCTCTCGTAATTGCTTTCTCGTAATGTCTCTCTCGTTTTGGCTCTCTCGTCATGTATCTCGTAATGGCTCTCGTCATGGCTCACGTAATGGCTCTCTCGTCATGTGTCTCTCGTTTTGGCTCTCTCGTCATGTGTTTCTCGTCATGGCTCTCATAATAGCTCTCGTCATGTCTCTCTCGTAATGGCTTTCTCGTCATGTTTCTCTCGTCATGTCTCTCTCGTCATGGCTCTTGTAATGGCTCTCGTCATGTCTCTCTCGTTTTGGCTCTCTCGTCATGGCTCTCGTCATGTCTCTCTCGTAATGGCTTTCTCGTAATGTCTCTCTCGTTTTGGCTCTCTCGTCATGGCTCTCTCGTCATGGCTCTCGTAATGGCTCTCGTCATGTCTCTCTCGTAATGGCTTTCTCGTCATGTTTCTCTCGTCATGTCTCTCTCGTCATGGCTCTTGTATTGGCTCTCGTCATGTCTCTCTCGTAATGGCTTTCTCGTAATGTTTCTCTCGTCATGTCTCTCTCGTCATGGCTCTCGAAATGGCTCTCGTCATGTCTCTCTCGTAATGGCTTTCTCGTCATGTTTCTCTCGTCATGTCTCTCTCGTCATGGCTCTTGTAATGGCTCTCGTCATGTCTCTCTCGTAATGGCTTTCTCGTAATGTCTCTCTCGTTTTTGCTCTCTCGTCATGTATCTCTCGTCATGTTTCTCTCGTCATGTCTCTCTCGTAATGGCTCTCGTAATGTCTCTCTCGTTTTTGCTCTCTCGTCATGTATCTCTCGTCATGTTTCTCTCGTCATGTCTCTCTCGTAATGGCTCTCGTAATGGCTCTCGTCATGTCTCTCTCGTAATGGCTTTCTCGTAATGTCTCTCTCGTTTTGGTTCTCTCGTCATGTATCTCTCGTCATGTCTCTCGTAATGGCTCTCGTCATGTCTCTCTCGTCATGGCTTTCGTAATGGCTCTCGTCATGTCTCTCTCGTAATGGCTTTCTCGTCATGTTTCTCTCGTCATGTCTCTCTCGTCATGGCTCTTGTAATGGCTCTCGTCATGTCTCTCTCGTCATGTCTCTCTCGTAATGGCTCTCGTCATGACCTTCTCGTAATGGCTTTCTCGTAATGTCTCTCTCGTTTTGGCTCTCTCGTCATGTATCTCTCGTCATGTCTATCTCGTCATGGCTCTCGTAATGGCTCTCTCGTCATGCGTCTCTCGTTTTGGCTCTCTCGTCATGTGTTTCTCGTCATGGCTCTCGTAATGGCTCTCGTCATGTCTCTCTCGTAATGGCTTTCTCGTCATGTTTCTCTCGTTTTGGCTCTCTCGTCATGTATCTCGTAATGGCTCGTCATGGCTCTCGTAATGGCTCTCGTCATGTCTCTCTCGAAATGGCTTTCTCGTAATGTCTCTCTCGTTTTGGCTCTCTCGTCATTGCTCTCTCGTCATGGCTCTCGTCATGTGTTTCTCGTCATGGCTCTCGTAATGGCTCTCGTCATGTCTCTCTTGTAATGCCTTTCTCGTCATGTCTCTCTCGTTTTGGCTCTCTCGTCATGTATCTGTCGTCATGTTTCTCTCGTCATGTCTCTCTCGTCATGGCTCTCGTAATGGCTCTGGTAATGTCTCTCTCGTTTTTGCTCTCTCGTCATGTATCTCTCGTTATGGCCCTCGTAATGGCTCTCGTCATGACCTTCTCGTAATGGCTTTCTCGTAATGTCTCTCTCGTTTTGGCTCTCTCGTCATGGCTCTCTCGTCATGGCTCTCGTAATGGCTCTCGTCATGTCTCTCTCGTAATGGCTTTCTCGTCATGTTTCTCTCGTCATGTCTCTCTCGTCATGGCTCTTGTATTGGCTCTCGTCATGTCTCTCTCGTAATGGCTTTCTCGTAATGTTTCTCTCGTCATGTCTCTCTCGTCATGGCTCTCGAAATGGCTCTCGTCATGTCTCTCTCGTAATGGCTTTCTCGTCATGTTTCTCTCGTCATGTCTCTCTCGTCATGGCTCTTGTAATGGCTCTCGTCATGTCTCTCTCGTAATGGCTTTCTCGTAATGTCTCTCTCGTTTTTGCTCTCTCGTCATGTATCTCTCGTCATGTTTCTCTCGTCATGTCTCTCTCGTAATGGCTCTCGTAATGTCTCTCTCGTTTTTGCTCTCTCGTCATGTATCTCTCGTCATGTTTCTCTCGTCATGTCTCTCTCGTAATGGCTCTCGTAATGGCTCTCGTCATGTCTCTCTCGTAATGGCTTTCTCGTAATGTCTCTCTCGTTTTGGTTCTCTCGTCATGTATCTCTCGTCATGTCTCTCGTAATGGCTCTCGTCATGTCTCTCTCGTCATGGCTTTCGTAATGGCTCTCGTCATGTCTCTCTCGTAATGGCTTTCTCGTCATGTTTCTCTCGTCATTTCTCTCTCGTCATGGCTCTTGTAATGGCTCTCGTCATGTCTCTCTCGTCATGTCTCTCTCGTAATGGCTCTCGTCATGACCTTCTCGTAATGGCTTTCTCGTAATGTCTCTCTCGTTTTGGCTCTCTCGTCATGTATCTCTCGTCATGTCTATCTCGTCATGGCTCTCGTAATGGCTCTCTCGTCATGCGTCTCTCGTTTTGGCTCTCTCGTCATGTGTTTCTCGTCATGGCTCTCGTAATGGCTCTCGTCATGTCTCTCTCGTAATGGCTTTCTCGTCATGTTTCTCTCGTTTTGGCTCTCTCGTCATGTATCTCGTAATGGCTCGTCATGGCTCTCGTAATGGCTCTCGTCATGTCTCTCTCGAAATGGCTTTCTCGTAATGTCTCTCTCGTTTTGGCTCTCTCGTCATTGCTCTCTCGTCATGGCTCTCGTCATGTCTCTCTCGTAATGGCTTTCTCGTAATGTCTCTCTCGTTTTGGCTCTCTCGTCATGGCTCTCTCGTTTTGGCTCTCTCGTCATGTATCTCTCGTCATGTTTCTCTCGTCATGTCTCTCTCGTCATGGCTCTTGTTATGGCTCTCGTCATGTCTCTCTCGTAATGGCTTTCTCGTAATGTCTCTCTCGTTTTGGCTCTCTCGTCATGTATCTCTCGTCATGTCTCTCTCGTAATGGCTCTCGTCATGTCTCTCTCGTAATGGCTTTCTCGTAATGTCTCTCTCGTTTTGGCTCTCTCGTCATGTATCTCTCGTCATGTCTCTCTCGTAATGGCTCTCGTCATGTCTCTCTCGTAATGGCTTTCTCGTAATGTCTCTCTCGTCATGGCTCTCGTAATGGCTCTCTCGTCATGTGTATCTCGTTTTGGCTCTCTCGTCATGTGTTTCTCGTCATGGCTCTCGTAATGGCTCTCGTCATGTCTCTCTCGTAATGGCTTTCACGTCATGTTTCTCTCGTCATGTCTCTCTCGTCATGGCTCTTGTAATGGCTATCGTCATGTCTCTCTCGTAATGGCTTTCTCGTAATGTCTCTCTCGTGTTTGCTCTCTCGTCATGTATCTCTCGTCATGTTTCTCTCGTCATGTCTCTCTCGTCATGGCTCTCGCAATGGCTCTCGTCATGTCTCTCTCGTAATGGCTTTCTCGTCATGTTTCTCTCGTCATGTCTCTCTCGTCATGGCTCTTGTAATGGCTCTCGTCATGTCTCTCTCGTAATGGCTTTCTCGTCATGTTTCTCTCGTCATGTCTCTCTCGTCATGGCTCTTGTAATGGCTCTCGTCATGTCTTTCTCGTAATGGCTCTCTCGTCATGTGTCTCTCGTTTTGGCTCTCTCGTCATGTGTTTCTCGTCATGGCTCTCATAATAGCTCTCGTCATGTCTCTCTCGTAATGGCTTTCTCGTCATGTTTCTCTCGTCATGTCTCTCTCGTCATGGCTCTTGTAATGGCTCTCGTCATGTCTCTCTCGTAATGGCTTTCTCGTAATGTCTCTCTCGTTTTTGCTCTCTCGTCATGTATCTCGTAATGGCTCTCGTCATGTCTCTCTCGTAATGGCTTTCACGTCATGTTTCTCTCGTCATGTCTCTCTCGTCATGGCTCTTGTAATGGCTTTCGTCATGTCTCTCTCGTAATGGCTTTCTCGTAATGGCTCTCTCGTCATGGCTCTCGTAATGGCTCTCTCGTCATGTGTCTCTCGTTTTGGCTCTCTCGTCATGTATCTCGTAATGGCTCTCGTCATGTCTCTCTCGTAATGGCTTTCTCGTATTGTCTCTCTCGTTTTGGCTCTCTCGTCATGTATCTCTCGTCATGTCTATCTCGTAATGGCTCTCGTAATGGCTCTCTCGTCATGGCTCTCGTAATGGCTCTCTCGTCATGTGTCTCTCGTTTTGGCTCTCTCGTCATGTGTTTCTCGTCATGGCTCTCGTAATGGCTCTCGTCATGTCTCTCTCGTAATGGCTTTCTCGTCATGTTTCTCTCGTCATGTCTCTCTCGTCATGTCTTTCTCGTAATGGCTTTCTCGTAATGTCTCTCTCGTTTTTGCTCTCTCGTCATGTATCTCTCGTCATGTTTCTCTCGTCATGTCTCTCTCGTCATGGCTCTCGTAATGGCTCTCGTCATGTCTCTCTCGTAATGGCTTTCTCGTCATGTTTCTCTCGTCATGTCTCTCTCGTCATGGCTCTTGTATTGGCTCTCGTCATGTCTCTCTCGTAATGGCTTTCTCGTAATGTCTCTCTCGTTTTGGCTCTCTCGTCATGTATCTCGTAATGGCTCTCGTCATGTCTTTCTCGTCATGGCTCTCGTAATGTCTCTCTCGTTTTTGCTCTCTCGTCATGTATCTCTCGTCATGTTTCTCTCGTCATGTCTCTCTCGTCATGGCTCTCGTAATGGCTCTCGTCATGTCTCTCTCGTAATGGCTTTCTCGTCATGTTTCTCTCGTCTTGTCTCTCTCGTCATGTCTCTCTCGTCATGTCTCTCTCGTAATGGCTTTCTCGTCATGTTTCTCTCGTCTTGTCTCTCTCGTCATGTCTCTCTCGTAATGACTTTCTCGTCATCTCTCTCTCGTAATGGCTTTCTCGTAATGTTTCTCTCGTCATGTCTCTCTCGTCATGGCTCTCGAAATGGCTCTCGTCATGTCTCTCTCGTAATGGCTTTCTCGTCATGTTTCTCTCGTCTTGTCTCTCTCGTCATGTCTCTCTCGTCATGTCTCTCTCGTAATGGCTTTCTCGTCATGTTTCTCTCGTCTTGTCTCTCTCGTCATGTCTCTCTCGTAATGACTTTCTCGTCATCTCTCTCTCGTAATGGCTTTCTCGTCATGTCTCTCTCGTCATGGCTCTCGTAATGGCTCTCGTCATGGCTCTCGTAATGGCTCTCGTCGTGTCTCTCTCGTTTTGGCTCTCTCGTCATGTATCTCTCGTCATGTCTCTCGTTTTGGCTCTCTCGTCATGTATCTCGTAATGGCTCGTCATGGCTCTCGTAATGGCTCTCGTCATGTCTCTCTCGTAATTGCTTTCTCGTAATGTCTCTCTCGTTTTGGCTCTCTCGTCATGTATCTCGTAATGGCTCTCGTCATGGCTCTCGTAATGGCTCTCTCGTCATGTGTCTCTCGTTTTGGCTCTCTCGTCATGTGTTTCTCGTCATGGCTCTCATAATAGCTCTCGTCATGTCTCTCTCGTAATGGCTTTCTCGTCATGTTTCTCTCGTCATGTCTCTCTCGTCATGGCTCTTGTAATGGCTCTCGTCATGTCTCTCTCGTTTTGGCTCTCTCGTCATGGCTCTCGTCATGTCTCTCTCGTAATGGCTTTCTCGTAATGTCTCTCTCGTTTTGGCTCTCTCGTCATGGCTCTCTCGTCATGGCTCTCGTAATGGCTCTCGTCATGTCTCTCTCGTAATGGCTTTCTCGTCATGTTTCTCTCGTCATGTCTCTCTCGTCATGGCTCTTGTATTGGCTCTCGTCATGTCTCTCTCGTAATGGCTTTCTCGTAATGTTTCTCTCGTCATGTCTCTCTCGTCATGGCTCTCGAAATGGCTCTCGTCATGTCTCTCTCGTAATGGCTTTCTCGTCATGTTTCTCTCGTCATGTCTCTCTCGTCATGGCTCTTGTAATGGCTCTCGTCATGTCTCTCTCGTAATGGCTTTCTCGTAATGTCTCTCTCGTTTTTGCTCTCTCGTCATGTATCTCTCGTCATGTTTCTCTCGTCATGTCTCTCTCGTAATGGCTCTCGTAATGTCTCTCTCGTTTTTGCTCTCTCGTCATGTATCTCTCGTCATGTTTCTCTCGTCATGTCTCTCTCGTAATGGCTCTCGTAATGGCTCTCGTCATGTCTCTCTCGTAATGGCTTTCTCGTAATGTCTCTCTCGTTTTGGTTCTCTCGTCATGTATCTCTCGTCATGTCTCTCGTAATGGCTCTCGTCATGTCTCTCTCGTCATGGCTTTCGTAATGGCTCTCGTCATGTCTCTCTCGTAATGGCTTTCTCGTCATGTTTCTCTCGTCATGTCTCTCTCGTCATGGCTCTTGTAATGGCTCTCGTCATGTCTCTCTCGTCATGTCTCTCTCGTAATGGCTCTCGTCATGACCTTCTCGTAATGGCTTTCTCGTAATGTCTCTCTCGTTTTGGCTCTCTCGTCATGTATCTCTCGTCATGTCTATCTCGTCATGGCTCTCGTAATGGCTCTCTCGTCATGCGTCTCTCGTTTTGGCTCTCTCGTCATGTGTTTCTCGTCATGGCTCTCGTAATGGCTCTCGTCATGTCTCTCTCGTAATGGCTTTCTCGTCATGTTTCTCTCGTTTTGGCTCTCTCGTCATGTATCTCGTAATGGCTCGTCATGGCTCTCGTAATGGCTCTCGTCATGTCTCTCTCGAAATGGCTTTCTCGTAATGTCTCTCTCGTTTTGGCTCTCTCGTCATTGCTCTCTCGTCATGGCTCTCGTCATGTGTTTCTCGTCATGGCTCTCGTAATGGCTCTCGTCATGTCTCTCTTGTAATGCCTTTCTCGTCATGTCTCTCTCGTTTTGGCTCTCTCGTCATGTATCTGTCGTCATGTTTCTCTCGTCATGTCTCTCTCGTCATGGCTCTCGTAATGGCTCTGGTAATGTCTCTCTCGTTTTTGCTCTCTCGTCATGTATCTCTCGTTATGGCCCTCGTAATGGCTCTCGTCATGACCTTCTCGTAATGGCTTTCTCGTAATGTCTCTCTCGTTTTGGCTCTCTCGTCATGGCTCTCTCGTCATGGCTCTCGTAATGGCTCTCGTCATGTCTCTCTCGTAATGGCTTTCTCGTCATGTTTCTCTCGTCATGTCTCTCTCGTCATGGCTCTTGTATTGGCTCTCGTCATGTCTCTCTCGTAATGGCTTTCTCGTAATGTTTCTCTCGTCATGTCTCTCTCGTCATGGCTCTCGAAATGGCTCTCGTCATGTCTCTCTCGTAATGGCTTTCTCGTCATGTTTCTCTCGTCATGTCTCTCTCGTCATGGCTCTTGTAATGGCTCTCGTCATGTCTCTCTCGTAATGGCTTTCTCGTAATGTCTCTCTCGTTTTTGCTCTCTCGTCATGTATCTCTCGTCATGTTTCTCTCGTCATGTCTCTCTCGTAATGGCTCTCGTAATGTCTCTCTCGTTTTTGCTCTCTCGTCATGTATCTCTCGTCATGTTTCTCTCGTCATGTCTCTCTCGTAATGGCTCTCGTAATGGCTCTCGTCATGTCTCTCTCGTAATGGCTTTCTCGTAATGTCTCTCTCGTTTTGGTTCTCTCGTCATGTATCTCTCGTCATGTCTCTCGTAATGGCTCTCGTCATGTCTCTCTCGTCATGGCTTTCGTAATGGCTCTCGTCATGTCTCTCTCGTAATGGCTTTCTCGTCATGTTTCTCTCGTCATTTCTCTCTCGTCATGGCTCTTGTAATGGCTCTCGTCATGTCTCTCTCGTCATGTCTCTCTCGTAATGGCTCTCGTCATGACCTTCTCGTAATGGCTTTCTCGTAATGTCTCTCTCGTTTTGGCTCTCTCGTCATGTATCTCTCGTCATGTCTATCTCGTCATGGCTCTCGTAATGGCTCTCTCGTCATGCGTCTCTCGTTTTGGCTCTCTCGTCATGTGTTTCTCGTCATGGCTCTCGTAATGGCTCTCGTCATGTCTCTCTCGTAATGGCTTTCTCGTCATGTTTCTCTCGTTTTGGCTCTCTCGTCATGTATCTCGTAATGGCTCGTCATGGCTCTCGTAATGGCTCTCGTCATGTCTCTCTCGAAATGGCTTTCTCGTAATGTCTCTCTCGTTTTGGCTCTCTCGTCATTGCTCTCTCGTCATGGCTCTCGTCATGTCTCTCTCGTAATGGCTTTCTCGTAATGTCTCTCTCGTTTTGGCTCTCTCGTCATGGCTCTCTCGTTTTGGCTCTCTCGTCATGTATCTCTCGTCATGTTTCTCTCGTCATGTCTCTCTCGTCATGGCTCTTGTTATGGCTCTCGTCATGTCTCTCTCGTAATGGCTTTCTCGTAATGTCTCTCTCGTTTTGGCTCTCTCGTCATGTATCTCTCGTCATGTCTCTCTCGTAATGGCTCTCGTCATGTCTCTCTCGTAATGGCTTTCTCGTAATGTCTCTCTCGTTTTGGCTCTCTCGTCATGTATCTCTCGTCATGTCTCTCTCGTAATGGCTCTCGTCATGTCTCTCTCGTAATGGCTTTCTCGTAATGTCTCTCTCGTCATGGCTCTCGTAATGGCTCTCTCGTCATGTGTATCTCGTTTTGGCTCTCTCGTCATGTGTTTCTCGTCATGGCTCTCGTAATGGCTCTCGTCATGTCTCTCTCGTAATGGCTTTCACGTCATGTTTCTCTCGTCATGTCTCTCTCGTCATGGCTCTTGTAATGGCTATCGTCATGTCTCTCTCGTAATGGCTTTCTCGTAATGTCTCTCTCGTGTTTGCTCTCTCGTCATGTATCTCTCGTCATGTTTCTCTCGTCATGTCTCTCTCGTCATGGCTCTCGCAATGGCTCTCGTCATGTCTCTCTCGTAATGGCTTTCTCGTCATGTTTCTCTCGTCATGTCTCTCTCGTCATGGCTCTTGTAATGGCTCTCGTCATGTCTCTCTCGTAATGGCTTTCTCGTCATGTTTCTCTCGTCATGTCTCTCTCGTCATGGCTCTTGTAATGGCTCTCGTCATGTCTTTCTCGTAATGGCTCTCTCGTCATGTGTCTCTCGTTTTGGCTCTCTCGTCATGTGTTTCTCGTCATGGCTCTCATAATAGCTCTCGTCATGTCTCTCTCGTAATGGCTTTCTCGTCATGTTTCTCTCGTCATGTCTCTCTCGTCATGGCTCTTGTAATGGCTCTCGTCATGTCTCTCTCGTTTTGGCTCTCTCGTCATGGCTCTCGTCATGTCTCTCTCGTAATGGCTTTCTCGTAATGTCTCTCTCGTTTTGGCTCTCTCGTCATGGCTCTCTCGTTTTGGCTCTCTCGTCATGTATCTCTCGTCATGTTTCTCTCGTCATGTCTCTCTCGTCATGGCTCTCGTAATGGCTCTCGTCATGACCTTCTCGTAATGGCTTTCTCGTAATGTCTCTCTCGTTTTGGCTCTCTCGTCATGTATCTCTCGTCATGTCTATCTCGTAATGGCTCTCGTAATGGCTCTCTCGTCATGGCTCTCGTAATGGCTCTCTCGTCATGTGTCTCTCGTTTTGGCTCTCTCGTCATGGCTCTCGTAATGGCTCTCGTCATGTCTCTCTCGTAATGGCTTTCTCGTCATGTTTCTCTCGTTTTGGCTCTCTCGTCATGTCTCTCGTAATGGCTCTCGTCATGTCTCTCTCGTAATGGCTTTAGCGTCATGTTTCTCTCGTCATGTCTCTCTCGTCATGGCTCTTGTAATGGCTCTCGTCATGTCTCTCTCGTAATGGCTTTCTCGTAATGTCTCTCTCGTTTTTGCTCTCTCGTCATGTATCTCGTAATGGCTCTCGTCATGTCTCTCTCGTAATGGCTTTCACGTCATGTTTCTCTCGTCATGTCTCTCTCGTCATGGCTCTTGTAATGGCTTTCGTCATGTCTCTCTCGTAATGGCTTTCTCGTAATGGCTCTCTCGTCATGGCTCTCGTAATGGCTCTCTCGTCATGTGTCTCTCGTTTTGGCTCTCTCGTCATGTATCTCGTAATGGCTCTCGTCATGTCTCTCTCGTAATGGCTTTCTCGTATTGTCTCTCTCGTTTTGGCTCTCTCGTCATGTATCTCTCGTCATGTCTATCTCGTAATGGCTCTCGTAATGGCTCTCTCGTCATGGCTCTCGTAATGGCTCTCTCGTCATGTGTCTCTCGTTTTGGCTCTCTCGTCATGTGTTTCTCGTCATGGCTCTCGTAATGGCTCTCGTCATGTCTCTCTCGTAATGGCTTTCTCGTCATGTTTCTCTCGTCATGTCTCTCTCGTCATGTCTTTCTCGTAATGGCTTTCTCGTAATGTCTCTCTCGTTTTTGCTCTCTCGTCATGTATCTCTCGTCATGTTTCTCTCGTCATGTCTCTCTCGTCATGGCTCTCGTAATGGCTCTCGTCATGTCTCTCTCGTAATGGCTTTCTCGTCATGTTTCTCTCGTCATGTCTCTCTCGTCATGGCTCTTGTATTGGCTCTCGTCATGTCTCTCTCGTAATGGCTTTCTCGTAATGTCTCTCTCGTTTTGGCTCTCTCGTCATGTATCTCGTAATGGCTCTCGTCATGTCTTTCTCGTCATGGCTCTCGTAATGTCTCTCTCGTTTTTGCTCTCTCGTCATGTATCTCTCGTCATGTTTCTCTCGTCATGTCTCTCTCGTCATGGCTCTCGTAATGGCTCTCGTCATGTCTCTCTCGTAATGGCTTTCTCGTCATGTTTCTCTCGTCTTGTCTCTCTCGTCATGTCTCTCTCGTCATGTCTCTCTCGTAATGGCTTTCTCGTCATGTTTCTCTCGTCTTGTCTCTCTCGTCATGTCTCTCTCGTAATGACTTTCTCGTCATCTCTCTCTCGTAATGGCTTTCTCGTAATGTTTCTCTCGTCATGTCTCTCTCGTCATGGCTCTCGAAATGGCTCTCGTCATGTCTCTCTCGTAATGGCTTTCTCGTCATGTTTCTCTCGTCTTGTCTCTCTCGTCATGTCTCTCTCGTCATGTCTCTCTCGTAATGGCTTTCTCGTCATGTTTCTCTCGTCTTGTCTCTCTCGTCATGTCTCTCTCGTAATGACTTTCTCGTCATCTCTCTCTCGTAATGGCTTTCTCGTCATGTCTCTCTCGTCATGGCTCTCGTAATGGCTCTCGTCATGGCTCTCGTAATGGCTCTCGTCGTGTCTCTCTCGTTTTGGCTCTCTCGTCATGTATCTCTCGTCATGTCTCTCGTTTTGGCTCTCTCGTCATGTATCTCGTAATGGCTCGTCATGGCTCTCGTAATGGCTCTCGTCATGTCTCTCTCGTAATTGCTTTCTCGTAATGTCTCTCTCGTTTTGGCTCTCTCGTCATGTATCTCGTAATGGCTCTCGTCATGGCTCTCGTAATGGCTCTCTCGTCATGTGTCTCTCGTTTTGGCTCTCTCGTCATGTGTTTCTCGTCATGGCTCTCATAATAGCTCTCGTCATGTCTCTCTCGTAATGGCTTTCTCGTCATGTTTCTCTCGTCATGTCTCTCTCGTCATGGCTCTTGTAATGGCTCTCGTCATGTCTCTCTCGTTTTGGCTCTCTCGTCATGGCTCTCGTCATGTCTCTCTCGTAATGGCTTTCTCGTAATGTCTCTCTCGTTTTGGCTCTCTCGTCATGGCTCTCTCGTCATGGCTCTCGTAATGGCTCTCGTCATGTCTCTCTCGTAATGGCTTTCTCGTCATGTTTCTCTCGTCATGTCTCTCTCGTCATGGCTCTTGTATTGGCTCTCGTCATGTCTCTCTCGTAATGGCTTTCTCGTAATGTTTCTCTCGTCATGTCTCTCTCGTCATGGCTCTCGAAATGGCTCTCGTCATGTCTCTCTCGTAATGGCTTTCTCGTCATGTTTCTCTCGTCATGTCTCTCTCGTCATGGCTCTTGTAATGGCTCTCGTCATGTCTCTCTCGTAATGGCTTTCTCGTAATGTCTCTCTCGTTTTTGCTCTCTCGTCATGTATCTCTCGTCATGTTTCTCTCGTCATGTCTCTCTCGTAATGGCTCTCGTAATGTCTCTCTCGTTTTTGCTCTCTCGTCATGTATCTCTCGTCATGTTTCTCTCGTCATGTCTCTCTCGTAATGGCTCTCGTAATGGCTCTCGTCATGTCTCTCTCGTAATGGCTTTCTCGTAATGTCTCTCTCGTTTTGGTTCTCTCGTCATGTATCTCTCGTCATGTCTCTCGTAATGGCTCTCGTCATGTCTCTCTCGTCATGGCTTTCGTAATGGCTCTCGTCATGTCTCTCTCGTAATGGCTTTCTCGTCATGTTTCTCTCGTCATGTCTCTCTCGTCATGGCTCTTGTAATGGCTCTCGTCATGTCTCTCTCGTCATGTCTCTCTCGTAATGGCTCTCGTCATGACCTTCTCGTAATGGCTTTCTCGTAATGTCTCTCTCGTTTTGGCTCTCTCGTCATGTATCTCTCGTCATGTCTATCTCGTCATGGCTCTCGTAATGGCTCTCTCGTCATGCGTCTCTCGTTTTGGCTCTCTCGTCATGTGTTTCTCGTCATGGCTCTCGTAATGGCTCTCGTCATGTCTCTCTCGTAATGGCTTTCTCGTCATGTTTCTCTCGTTTTGGCTCTCTCGTCATGTATCTCGTAATGGCTCGTCATGGCTCTCGTAATGGCTCTCGTCATGTCTCTCTCGAAATGGCTTTCTCGTAATGTCTCTCTCGTTTTGGCTCTCTCGTCATTGCTCTCTCGTCATGGCTCTCGTCATGTGTTTCTCGTCATGGCTCTCGTAATGGCTCTCGTCATGTCTCTCTTGTAATGCCTTTCTCGTCATGTCTCTCTCGTTTTGGCTCTCTCGTCATGTATCTGTCGTCATGTTTCTCTCGTCATGTCTCTCTCGTCATGGCTCTCGTAATGGCTCTGGTAATGTCTCTCTCGTTTTTGCTCTCTCGTCATGTATCTCTCGTTATGGCCCTCGTAATGGCTCTCGTCATGACCTTCTCGTAATGGCTTTCTCGTAATGTCTCTCTCGTTTTGGCTCTCTCGTCATGGCTCTCTCGTCATGGCTCTCGTAATGGCTCTCGTCATGTCTCTCTCGTAATGGCTTTCTCGTCATGTTTCTCTCGTCATGTCTCTCTCGTCATGGCTCTTGTATTGGCTCTCGTCATGTCTCTCTCGTAATGGCTTTCTCGTAATGTTTCTCTCGTCATGTCTCTCTCGTCATGGCTCTCGAAATGGCTCTCGTCATGTCTCTCTCGTAATGGCTTTCTCGTCATGTTTCTCTCGTCATGTCTCTCTCGTCATGGCTCTTGTAATGGCTCTCGTCATGTCTCTCTCGTAATGGCTTTCTCGTAATGTCTCTCTCGTTTTTGCTCTCTCGTCATGTATCTCTCGTCATGTTTCTCTCGTCATGTCTCTCTCGTAATGGCTCTCGTAATGTCTCTCTCGTTTTTGCTCTCTCGTCATGTATCTCTCGTCATGTTTCTCTCGTCATGTCTCTCTCGTAATGGCTCTCGTAATGGCTCTCGTCATGTCTCTCTCGTAATGGCTTTCTCGTAATGTCTCTCTCGTTTTGGTTCTCTCGTCATGTATCTCTCGTCATGTCTCTCGTAATGGCTCTCGTCATGTCTCTCTCGTCATGGCTTTCGTAATGGCTCTCGTCATGTCTCTCTCGTAATGGCTTTCTCGTCATGTTTCTCTCGTCATTTCTCTCTCGTCATGGCTCTTGTAATGGCTCTCGTCATGTCTCTCTCGTCATGTCTCTCTCGTAATGGCTCTCGTCATGACCTTCTCGTAATGGCTTTCTCGTAATGTCTCTCTCGTTTTGGCTCTCTCGTCATGTATCTCTCGTCATGTCTATCTCGTCATGGCTCTCGTAATGGCTCTCTCGTCATGCGTCTCTCGTTTTGGCTCTCTCGTCATGTGTTTCTCGTCATGGCTCTCGTAATGGCTCTCGTCATGTCTCTCTCGTAATGGCTTTCTCGTCATGTTTCTCTCGTTTTGGCTCTCTCGTCATGTATCTCGTAATGGCTCGTCATGGCTCTCGTAATGGCTCTCGTCATGTCTCTCTCGAAATGGCTTTCTCGTAATGTCTCTCTCGTTTTGGCTCTCTCGTCATTGCTCTCTCGTCATGGCTCTCGTCATGTCTCTCTCGTAATGGCTTTCTCGTAATGTCTCTCTCGTTTTGGCTCTCTCGTCATGGCTCTCTCGTTTTGGCTCTCTCGTCATGTATCTCTCGTCATGTTTCTCTCGTCATGTCTCTCTCGTCATGGCTCTTGTTATGGCTCTCGTCATGTCTCTCTCGTAATGGCTTTCTCGTAATGTCTCTCTCGTTTTGGCTCTCTCGTCATGTATCTCTCGTCATGTCTCTCTCGTAATGGCTCTCGTCATGTCTCTCTCGTAATGGCTTTCTCGTAATGTCTCTCTCGTTTTGGCTCTCTCGTCATGTATCTCTCGTCATGTCTCTCTCGTAATGGCTCTCGTCATGTCTCTCTCGTAATGGCTTTCTCGTAATGTCTCTCTCGTCATGGCTCTCGTAATGGCTCTCTCGTCATGTGTATCTCGTTTTGGCTCTCTCGTCATGTGTTTCTCGTCATGGCTCTCGTAATGGCTCTCGTCATGTCTCTCTCGTAATGGCTTTCACGTCATGTTTCTCTCGTCATGTCTCTCTCGTCATGGCTCTTGTAATGGCTATCGTCATGTCTCTCTCGTAATGGCTTTCTCGTAATGTCTCTCTCGTGTTTGCTCTCTCGTCATGTATCTCTCGTCATGTTTCTCTCGTCATGTCTCTCTCGTCATGGCTCTCGCAATGGCTCTCGTCATGTCTCTCTCGTAATGGCTTTCTCGTCATGTTTCTCTCGTCATGTCTCTCTCGTCATGGCTCTTGTAATGGCTCTCGTCATGTCTCTCTCGTAATGGCTTTCTCGTCATGTTTCTCTCGTCATGTCTCTCTCGTCATGGCTCTTGTAATGGCTCTCGTCATGTCTTTCTCGTAATGGCTCTCTCGTCATGTGTCTCTCGTTTTGGCTCTCTCGTCATGTGTTTCTCGTCATGGCTCTCATAATAGCTCTCGTCATGTCTCTCTCGTAATGGCTTTCTCGTCATGTTTCTCTCGTCATGTCTCTCTCGTCATGGCTCTTGTAATGGCTCTCGTCATGTCTCTCTCGTTTTGGCTCTCTCGTCATGGCTCTCGTCATGTCTCTCTCGTAATGGCTTTCTCGTAATGTCTCTCTCGTTTTGGCTCTCTCGTCATGGCTCTTGTAATGGCTATCGTCATGTCTCTCTCGTAATGTTTCTCTCGTCATGTCTCTCTCGTCATGGCTCTCGTAATGGCTCTCGTCATGACCTTCTCGTAATGGCTTTCTCGTAATGTCTCTCTCGTTTTGGCTCTCTCGTCATGTATCTCTCGTCATGTCTATCTCGTAATGGCTCTCGTAATGGCTCTCTCGTCATGGCTCTCGTAATGGCTCTCTCGTCATGTGTCTCTCGTTTTGGCTCTCTCGTCATGGCTCTCGTAATGGCTCTCGTCATGTCTCTCTCGTAATGGCTTTCTCGTCATGTTTCTCTCGTTTTGGCTCTCTCGTCATGTCTCTCGTAATGGCTCTCGTCATGTCTCTCTCGTAATGGCTTTCACGTCATGTTTCTCTCGTCATGTCTCTCTCGTCATGGCTCTTGTAATGGCTCTCGTCATGTCTCTCTCGTAATGGCTTTCTCGTAATGTCTCTCTCGTTTTTGCTCTCTCGTCATGTATCTCGTAATGGCTCTCGTCATGTCTCTCTCGTAATGGCTTTCACGTCATGTTTCTCTCGTCATGTCTCTCTCGTCATGGCTCTTGTAATGGCTTTCGTCATGTCTCTCTCGTAATGGCTTTCTCGTAATGGCTCTCTCGTCATGGCTCTCGTAATGGCTCTCTCGTCATGTGTCTCTCGTTTTGGCTCTCTCGTCATGTATCTCGTAATGGCTCTCGTCATGTCTCTCTCGTAATGGCTTTCTCGTATTGTCTCTCTCGTTTTGGCTCTCTCGTCATGTATCTCTCGTCATGTCTATCTCGTAATGGCTCTCGTAATGGCTCTCTCGTCATGGCTCTCGTAATGGCTCTCTCGTCATGTGTCTCTCGTTTTGGCTCTCTCGTCATGTGTTTCTCGTCATGGCTCTCGTAATGGCTCTCGTCATGTCTCTCTCGTAATGGCTTTCTCGTCATGTTTCTCTCGTCATGTCTCTCTCGTCATGTCTTTCTCGTAATGGCTTTCTCGTAATGTCTCTCTCGTTTTTGCTCTCTCGTCATGTATCTCTCGTCATGTTTCTCTCGTCATGTCTCTCTCGTCATGGCTCTCGTAATGGCTCTCGTCATGTCTCTCTCGTAATGGCTTTCTCGTCATGTTTCTCTCGTCATGTCTCTCTCGTCATGGCTCTTGTATTGGCTCTCGTCATGTCTCTCTCGTAATGGCTTTCTCGTAATGTCTCTCTCGTTTTGGCTCTCTCGTCATGTATCTCGTAATGGCTCTCGTCATGTCTTTCTCGTCATGGCTCTCGTAATGTCTCTCTCGTTTTTGCTCTCTCGTCATGTATCTCTCGTCATGTTTCTCTCGTCATGTCTCTCTCGTCATGGCTCTCGTAATGGCTCTCGTCATGTCTCTCTCGTAATGGCTTTCTCGTCATGTTTCTCTCGTCTTGTCTCTCTCGTCATGTCTCTCTCGTCATGTCTCTCTCGTAATGGCTTTCTCGTCATGTTTCTCTCGTCTTGTCTCTCTCGTCATGTCTCTCTCGTAATGACTTTCTCGTCATCTCTCTCTCGTAATGGCTTTCTCGTCATGTCTCTCTCGTCATGGCTCTCGTAATGGCTCTCGTCATGGCTCTCGTAATGGCTCTCGTCGTGTCTCTCTCGTTTTGGCTCTCTCGTCATGTATCTCTCGTCATGTCTCTCGTTTTGGCTCTCTCGTCATGTATCTCGTAATGGCTCGTCATGGCTCTCGTAATGGCTCTCGTCATTGCTTTCTCGTAATGTCTCTCTCGTTTTGGCTCTCTCGTCATGTATCTCTCGTCATGTCTATCTCGTAATGGCTCTCGTAATGGCTCTCTCGTCATGGCTCTCGTAATGGCTCTCTCGTCATGTGTCTCTCGTCATGTGTTTCTCGTCATGGCTCTCGTAATGGCTCTCTCGTCATGCGTCTCTCGTTTTGGCTCTCTCGTCATGTGTTTCTCGTCATGGCTCTCGTAATGGCTCTCGTCATGTCTCTCTCGTTTTTGCTCTCTCGTCATGTATCTCTCGTCATGTTTCTCTCGTCATGTCTCTCTCGTAATGGCTCTCGTAATGTCTCTCTCGTTTTTGCTCTCTCGTCATGTATCTCTCGTCATGTTTCTCTCGTCATGTCTCTCTCGTAATGGCTCTCGTAATGGCTCTCGTCATGTCTCTCTCGTAATGGCTTTCTCGTAATGTCTCTCTCGTTTTGGTTCTCTCGTCATGTATCTCTCGTCATGTCTCTCGTAATGGCTCTCGTCATGTCTCTCTCGTCATGGCTTTCGTAATGGCTCTCGTCATGTCTCTCTCGTAATGGCTTTCTCGTCATGTTTCTCTCGTCATGTCTCTCTCGTCATGGCTCTTGTAATGGCTCTCGTCATGTCTCTCTCGTCATGTCTCTCTCGTAATGGCTCTCGTCATGACCTTCTCGTAATGGCTTTCTCGTAATGTCTCTCTCTCGTTTTGGCTCTCTCGTCATGTATCTCTCGTCATGTCTATCTCGTCATGGCTCTCGTAATGGCTCTCTCGTCATGCGTCTCTCGTTTTGGCTCTCTCGTCATGTGTTTCTCGTCATGGCTCTCGTAATGGCTCTCGTCATGTCTCTCTCGTAATGGCTTTCTCGTCATGTTTCTCTCGTTTTGGCTCTCTCGTCATGTATCTCGTAATGGCTCGTCATGGCTCTCGTAATGGCTCTCGTCATGTCTCTCTCGAAATGGCTTTCTCGTAATGTCTCTCTCGTTTTGGCTCTCTCGTCATTGCTCTCTCGTCATGGCTCTCGTCATGTCTCTCTCGTAATGGCTTTCTCGTAATGTCTCTCTCGTTTTGGCTCTCTCGTCATGGCTCTCTCGTTTTGGCTCTCTCGTCATGTATCTCTCGTCATGTTTCTCTCGTCATGTCTCTCTCGTCATGGCTCTTGTTATGGCTCTCGTCATGTCTCTCTCGTAATGGCTTTCTCGTAATGTCTCTCTCGTTTTGGCTCTCTCGTCATGTATCTCTCGTCATGTCTCTCTCGTAATGGCTCTCGTCATGTCTCTCTCGTAATGGCTTTCTCGTAATGTCTCTCTCGTTTTGGCTCTCTCGTCATGTATCTCTCGTCATGTCTCTCTCGTAATGGCTCTCGTCATGTCTCTCTCGTAATGGCTTTCTCGTAATGTCTCTCTCGTCATGGCTCTCGTAATGGCTCTCTCGTCATGTGTATCTCGTTTTGGCTCTCTCGTCATGTGTTTCTCGTCATGGCTCTCGTAATGGCTCTCGTCATGTCTCTCTCGTAATGGCTTTCACGTCATGTTTCTCTCGTCATGTCTCTCTCGTCATGGCTCTTGTAATGGCTATCGTCATGTCTCTCTCGTAATGGCTTTCTCGTAATGTCTCTCTCGTGTTTGCTCTCTCGTCATGTATCTCTCGTCATGTTTCTCTCGTCATGTCTCTCTCGTCATGGCTCTCGCAATGGCTCTCGTCATGTCTCTCTCGTAATGGCTTTCTCGTCATGTTTCTCTCGTCATGTCTCTCTCGTCATGGCTCTTGTAATGGCTCTCGTCATGTCTCTCTCGTAATGGCTTTCTCGTCATGTTTCTCTCGTCATGTCTCTCTCGTCATGGCTCTTGTAATGGCTCTCGTCATGTCTTTCTCGTAATGGCTCTCTCGTCATGTGTCTCTCGTTTTGGCTCTCTCGTCATGTGTTTCTCGTCATGGCTCTCATAATAGCTCTCGTCATGTCTCTCTCGTAATGGCTTTCTCGTCATGTTTCTCTCGTCATGTCTCTCTCGTCATGGCTCTTGTAATGGCTCTCGTCATGTCTCTCTCGTTTTGGCTCTCTCGTCATGGCTCTCGTCATGTCTCTCTCGTAATGGCTTTCTCGTAATGTCTCTCTCGTTTTGGCTCTCTCGTCATGGCTCTCTCGTTTTGGCTCTCTCGTCATGTATCTCTCGTCATGTTTCTCTCGTCATGTCTCTCTCGTCATGGCTCTCGTAATGGCTCTCGTCATGACCTTCTCGTAATGGCTTTCTCGTAATGTCTCTCTCGTTTTGGCTCTCTCGTCATGTATCTCTCGTCATGTCTATCTCGTAATGGCTCTCGTAATGGCTCTCTCGTCATGGCTCTCGTAATGGCTCTCTCGTCATGTGTCTCTCGTTTTGGCTCTCTCGTCATGGCTCTCGTAATGGCTCTCGTCATGTCTCTCTCGTAATGGCTTTCTCGTCATGTTTCTCTCGTTTTGGCTCTCTCGTCATGTCTCTCGTAATGGCTCTCGTCATGTCTCTCTCGTAATGGCTTTCACGTCATGTTTCTCTCGTCATGTCTCTCTCGTCATGGCTCTTGTAATGGCTCTCGTCATGTCTCTCTCGTAATGGCTTTCTCGTAATGTCTCTCTCGTTTTTGCTCTCTCGTCATGTATCTCGTAATGGCTCTCGTCATGTCTCTCTCGTAATGGCTTTCACGTCATGTTTCTCTCGTCATGTCTCTCTCGTCATGGCTCTTGTAATGGCTTTCGTCATGTCTCTCTCGTAATGGCTTTCTCGTAATGGCTCTCTCGTCATGGCTCTCGTAATGGCTCTCTCGTCATGTGTCTCTCGTTTTGGCTCTCTCGTCATGTATCTCGTAATGGCTCTCGTCATGTCTCTCTCGTAATGGCTTTCTCGTATTGTCTCTCTCGTTTTGGCTCTCTCGTCATGTATCTCTCGTCATGTCTATCTCGTAATGGCTCTCGTAATGGCTCTCTCGTCATGGCTCTCGTAATGGCTCTCTCGTCATGTGTCTCTCGTTTTGGCTCTCTCGTCATGTGTTTCTCGTCATGGCTCTCGTAATGGCTCTCGTCATGTCTCTCTCGTAATGGCTTTCTCGTCATGTTTCTCTCGTCATGTCTCTCTCGTCATGTCTTTCTCGTAATGGCTTTCTCGTAATGTCTCTCTCGTTTTTGCTCTCTCGTCATGTATCTCTCGTCATGTTTCTCTCGTCATGTCTCTCTCGTCATGGCTCTCGTAATGGCTCTCGTCATGTCTCTCTCGTAATGGCTTTCTCGTCATGTTTCTCTCGTCATGTCTCTCTCGTCATGGCTCTTGTATTGGCTCTCGTCATGTCTCTCTCGTAATGGCTTTCTCGTAATGTCTCTCTCGTTTTGGCTCTCTCGTCATGTATCTCGTAATGGCTCTCGTCATGTCTTTCTCGTCATGGCTCTCGTAATGTCTCTCTCGTTTTTGCTCTCTCGTCATGTATCTCTCGTCATGTTTCTCTCGTCATGTCTCTCTCGTCATGGCTCTCGTAATGGCTCTCGTCATGTCTCTCTCGTAATGGCTTTCTCGTCATGTTTCTCTCGTCTTGTCTCTCTCGTCATGTCTCTCTCGTCATGTCTCTCTCGTAATGGCTTTCTCGTCATGTTTCTCTCGTCTTGTCTCTCTCGTCATGTCTCTCTCGTAATGACTTTCTCGTCATCTCTCTCTCGTAATGGCTTTCTCGTCATGTCTCTCTCGTCATGGCTCTCGTAATGGCTCTCGTCATGGCTCTCGTAATGGCTCTCGTCGTGTCTCTCTCGTTTTGGCTCTCTCGTCATGTATCTCTCGTCATGTCTCTCGTTTTGGCTCTCTCGTCATGTATCTCGTAATGGCTCGTCATGGCTCTCGTAATGGCTCTCGTCATTGCTTTCTCGTAATGTCTCTCTCGTTTTGGCTCTCTCGTCATGTATCTCTCGTCATGTCTATCTCGTAATGGCTCTCGTAATGGCTCTCTCGTCATGGCTCTCGTAATGGCTCTCTCGTCATGTGTCTCTCGTCATGTGTTTCTCGTCATGGCTCTCGTAATGGCTCTCTCGTCATGCGTCTCTCGTTTTGGCTCTCTCGTCATGTGTTTCTCGTCATGGCTCTCGTAATGGCTCTCGTCATGTCTCTCTCGTTTTTGCTCTCTCGTCATGTATCTCTCGTCATGTTTCTCTCGTCATGTCTCTCTCGTAATGGCTCTCGTAATGTCTCTCTCGTTTTTGCTCTCTCGTCATGTATCTCTCGTCATGTTTCTCTCGTCATGTCTCTCTCGTAATGGCTCTCGTAATGGCTCTCGTCATGTCTCTCTCGTAATGGCTTTCTCGTAATGTCTCTCTCGTTTTGGTTCTCTCGTCATGTATCTCTCGTCATGTCTCTCGTAATGGCTCTCGTCATGTCTCTCTCGTCATGGCTTTCGTAATGGCTCTCGTCATGTCTCTCTCGTAATGGCTTTCTCGTCATGTTTCTCTCGTCATGTCTCTCTCGTCATGGCTCTTGTAATGGCTCTCGTCATGTCTCTCTCGTCATGTCTCTCTCGTAATGGCTCTCGTCATGACCTTCTCGTAATGGCTTTCTCGTAATGTCTCTCTCTCGTTTTGGCTCTCTCGTCATGTATCTCTCGTCATGTCTATCTCGTCATGGCTCTCGTAATGGCTCTCTCGTCATGCGTCTCTCGTTTTGGCTCTCTCGTCATGTGTTTCTCGTCATGGCTCTCGTAATGGCTCTCGTCATGTCTCTCTCGTAATGGCTTTCTCGTCATGTTTCTCTCGTTTTGGCTCTCTCGTCATGTATCTCGTAATGGCTCGTCATGGCTCTCGTAATGGCTCTCGTCATGTCTCTCTCGAAATGGCTTTCTCGTAATGTCTCTCTCGTTTTGGCTCTCTCGTCATTGCTCTCTCGTCATGGCTCTCGTCATGTCTCTCTCGTAATGGCTTTCTCGTAATGTCTCTCTCGTTTTGGCTCTCTCGTCATGGCTCTCTCGTTTTGGCTCTCTCGTCATGTATCTCTCGTCATGTTTCTCTCGTCATGTCTCTCTCGTCATGGCTCTTGTTATGGCTCTCGTCATGTCTCTCTCGTAATGGCTTTCTCGTAATGTCTCTCTCGTTTTGGCTCTCTCGTCATGTATCTCTCGTCATGTCTCTCTCGTAATGGCTCTCGTCATGTCTCTCTCGTAATGGCTTTCTCGTAATGTCTCTCTCGTTTTGGCTCTCTCGTCATGTATCTCTCGTCATGTCTCTCTCGTAATGGCTCTCGTCATGTCTCTCTCGTAATGGCTTTCTCGTAATGTCTCTCTCGTCATGGCTCTCGTAATGGCTCTCTCGTCATGTGTATCTCGTTTTGGCTCTCTCGTCATGTGTTTCTCGTCATGGCTCTCGTAATGGCTCTCGTCATGTCTCTCTCGTAATGGCTTTCACGTCATGTTTCTCTCGTCATGTCTCTCTCGTCATGGCTCTTGTAATGGCTATCGTCATGTCTCTCTCGTAATGGCTTTCTCGTAATGTCTCTCTCGTGTTTGCTCTCTCGTCATGTATCTCTCGTCATGTTTCTCTCGTCATGTCTCTCTCGTCATGGCTCTCGCAATGGCTCTCGTCATGTCTCTCTCGTAATGGCTTTCTCGTCATGTTTCTCTCGTCATGTCTCTCTCGTCATGGCTCTTGTAATGGCTCTCGTCATGTCTCTCTCGTAATGGCTTTCTCGTCATGTTTCTCTCGTCATGTCTCTCTCGTCATGGCTCTTGTAATGGCTCTCGTCATGTCTTTCTCGTAATGGCTCTCTCGTCATGTGTCTCTCGTTTTGGCTCTCTCGTCATGTGTTTCTCGTCATGGCTCTCATAATAGCTCTCGTCATGTCTCTCTCGTAATGGCTTTCTCGTCATGTTTCTCTCGTCATGTCTCTCTCGTCATGGCTCTTGTAATGGCTCTCGTCATGTCTCTCTCGTTTTGGCTCTCTCGTCATGGCTCTCGTCATGTCTCTCTCGTAATGGCTTTCTCGTAATGTCTCTCTCGTTTTGGCTCTCTCGTCATGGCTCTCTCGTTTTGGCTCTCTCGTCATGTATCTCTCGTCATGTTTCTCTCGTCATGTCTCTCTCGTCATGGCTCTCGTAATGGCTCTCGTCATGACCTTCTCGTAATGGCTTTCTCGTAATGTCTCTCTCGTTTTGGCTCTCTCGTCATGTATCTCTCGTCATGTCTATCTCGTAATGGCTCTCGTAATGGCTCTCTCGTCATGGCTCTCGTAATGGCTCTCTCGTCATGTGTCTCTCGTTTTGGCTCTCTCGTCATGGCTCTCGTAATGGCTCTCGTCATGTCTCTCTCGTAATGGCTTTCTCGTCATGTTTCTCTCGTTTTGGCTCTCTCGTCATGTCTCTCGTAATGGCTCTCGTCATGTCTCTCTCGTAATGGCTTTCACGTCATGTTTCTCTCGTCATGTCTCTCTCGTCATGGCTCTTGTAATGGCTCTCGTCATGTCTCTCTCGTAATGGCTTTCTCGTAATGTCTCTCTCGTTTTTGCTCTCTCGTCATGTATCTCGTAATGGCTCTCGTCATGTCTCTCTCGTAATGGCTTTCACGTCATGTTTCTCTCGTCATGTCTCTCTCGTCATGGCTCTTGTAATGGCTTTCGTCATGTCTCTCTCGTAATGGCTTTCTCGTAATGGCTCTCTCGTCATGGCTCTCGTAATGGCTCTCTCGTCATGTGTCTCTCGTTTTGGCTCTCTCGTCATGTATCTCGTAATGGCTCTCGTCATGTCTCTCTCGTAATGGCTTTCTCGTATTGTCTCTCTCGTTTTGGCTCTCTCGTCATGTATCTCTCGTCATGTCTATCTCGTAATGGCTCTCGTAATGGCTCTCTCGTCATGGCTCTCGTAATGGCTCTCTCGTCATGTGTCTCTCGTTTTGGCTCTCTCGTCATGTGTTTCTCGTCATGGCTCTCGTAATGGCTCTCGTCATGTCTCTCTCGTAATGGCTTTCTCGTCATGTTTCTCTCGTCATGTCTCTCTCGTCATGTCTTTCTCGTAATGGCTTTCTCGTAATGTCTCTCTCGTTTTTGCTCTCTCGTCATGTATCTCTCGTCATGTTTCTCTCGTCATGTCTCTCTCGTCATGGCTCTCGTAATGGCTCTCGTCATGTCTCTCTCGTAATGGCTTTCTCGTCATGTTTCTCTCGTCATGTCTCTCTCGTCATGGCTCTTGTATTGGCTCTCGTCATGTCTCTCTCGTAATGGCTTTCTCGTAATGTCTCTCTCGTTTTGGCTCTCTCGTCATGTATCTCGTAATGGCTCTCGTCATGTCTTTCTCGTCATGGCTCTCGTAATGTCTCTCTCGTTTTTGCTCTCTCGTCATGTATCTCTCGTCATGTTTCTCTCGTCATGTCTCTCTCGTCATGGCTCTCGTAATGGCTCTCGTCATGTCTCTCTCGTAATGGCTTTCTCGTCATGTTTCTCTCGTCTTGTCTCTCTCGTCATGTCTCTCTCGTCATGTCTCTCTCGTAATGGCTTTCTCGTCATGTTTCTCTCGTCTTGTCTCTCTCGTCATGTCTCTCTCGTAATGACTTTCTCATCATCTGTCTCTCGTAATGGCTTTCTCGTCATGTCTCTCTCGTCATGGCTCTCGTAATGGCTCTCGTCATGGCTCTCGTAATGGCTCTCGTCGTGTCTCTCTCGTTTTGGCTCTCTCGTCATGTATCTCTCGTCATGTCTCTCGTTTTGGCTCTCTCGTCATGTATCTCGTAATGGCTCGTCATGGCTCTCGTAATGGCTCTCGTCATTGCTTTCTCGTAATGTCTCTCTCGTTTTGGCTCTCTCGTCATGTATCTCTCGTCATGTCTATCTCGTAATGGCTCTCGTAATGGCTCTCTCGTCATGGCTCTCGTAATGGCTCTCTCGTCATGTGTCTCTCGTCATGTGTTTCTCGTCATGGCTCTCGTAATGGCTCTCGTCATGTCTCTCTTGTAATGCCTTTCTCGTCATGTTTCTCTCGTCATGTATCTCTCGTCATGTCTCTCTCGTAATGGCTCTCATCATGTCTATCTCGTAATGGCTCTCGTAATGGCTCTCTCGTCATGGCTCTCGTAATGGCTCTCTCGTCATGTGTCTCTCGTTTTGGCTCTCTCGTCATGTGTTTCTCGTCATGGCTCTCGTAATGGCTTTCTCGTCATGTTTCTCTCGTCATGTCTCTCTCGTCATGGCTCTTGTATTGGCTCTCGTCATGTCTCTCTCGTAATGGCTTTCTCGTAATGTCTCTCTCGTTTTGGCTCTTTCGTCATGTATCTCGTAATGGCTCTCGTCATGTCTTTCTCGTAATGGCTTTCTCGTAATGTCTCTCTCGTTTTTGCTCTCTCGTCATGTATCTCTCGTCATGTTTCTCTCGTCTTGTCTCTCTCGTCATGGATCTCGTAATGGCTCTCGTCATGTCTCTCTCGTAATGGCTTTCTCGTCATGTTTCTCTCGTCTTGTCTCTCTCGTCAGGGCTTTCTCGTAATGTCTCTCTCGTTTTTGCTCTCTCGTCATGTATCTCTCGTCATGTTTCTCTCGTCATGTCTCTCTCGTCATGGCTCTCGTAATGGCTCTCTCGTCATGGCTCTCGTAATGACTCTCTCGTCATGTGTCTCTCGTTTTGGCTCTCTCGTCATGTGTTTCTCGTCATGGCTCTCGTAATGGCTCTCGTCATGTCTCTCTCGTAATGGCTTTCTCGTCATGTTTCTCTCGTCATGTCTCTCTCGTCATGGCTCTTGTAATGGCTCTCGTCATGTCTCTCTCGTAATGGCTTTCTCGTAATGTCTCTCTCGTTTTGGCTCTCTCGTCATGTATCTCGTAATGGCTCTCGTCATGTCTTTCTCGTAATGGCTTTCTCGTAATGTCTCTCTCGTTTTTGCTCTCTCGTCATGTATCTCTCGTCATGTTTCTCTCGTCATGTCTCTCTCTTAATGGCTCTCGTATTGTCTCTCTCGTTTTTGCTCTCTCGTAATGTCTCTGTCGTTTTGGCTCTCTCGTCATGTATCTCTCGTCATGTCTCTCTCGTAATGGCTCTCGTCATGTCTCTCTCGTAATGGCTTTCTCGTAATGTCTCTCTCGTTTTAGCTCTCTCGTCATGTATCTCGTAATGGCTCTCTCGTCATGGCTCTCGTAATGGCTCTCTCGTCATGTGTCTCTCGTTTTGGCTCTCTCGTCATGTATCTCGTAGGTTCCATGACACATGCTCCGCCGACGATTGCTCCGCCGACATTTACTCCGCAAAACGCGACAATTGCTCCGCGACATTTGCTCCGCGACATTTGCTCCGACGTCAAATGCTCCGCCGACAGGTGCTCCGCCGACAGTTGCTCCGCCGACAGTTGCTCCGCCGACAATTGCTCCGCCGACAGATGCTCCGCCGACAATTGCTCCGCCGACAATTGCTCCGCCGACAATTGCTCCGCCGTCAATTGCTCCGCAAAACGCGACAATTGCTCCGCCGACAGATGCTCCGCCGACATTTGCTCCGCCTGAAGCGACACTTGCTCCGCCGACATTTGCTCCGCCGACAATTGCTCCGCCGACAATTGCTCCGCCTGAAGCGACAATTGCTCCGGTGACATTTGCTCCGCCGACATTTGCTCCGCCGACAATTGCTCCGCCGACAATTGCTCCGCCTGAAGCGACAATTGCTCCGGTGACATTTGCTCCGCCGACAATTGCTCCGCCGACAATTGCTCCGCCGACATTTGCTCCGCTCAAAAATTGCCCCGTAAAATACAAAGGCTACTACGACAATTGTTGCTCCTCCCCAAAAGTACCCATTAAAAGACAATGCTCCGCCAACAATAAAATTGCTCTCCGATCCAAAAGTGCGGCCTCTTGGAAGATATGAATGCTCACTGGCGTACCTATGGGGGGGGGGCAAGGGGGGCAGGGTGCCCCCCCCTGACGGGCTCCAGGGGAAAAAAAGAAAAAGGGGAAAGAAAAGAAAAGAAAGGAAAAGGAAAGAAAAAGAAAAAAGGAAAAGGGAAGAAAAAAGGAAAGAAAGAGAAAAAAGGAAAAAAAGGAAAGAAAAAAGGAAGAAGAAGAGAAAAGGAAGAAAAAGGGAAAAGAAAAGGAAAGGAATAAAAATGGGGATTTTTTTTTAAAAAAGACCATGGCCGTACGCACCAGGGGGGGGGGGGGAGGCAGTTGAATCCAGATATTTTGAAAACATACAGTTTTTTTCCTGAAAATGTAGTGTAGGCCTATACCAAATCCTTCAATTCTACTTTTGAAAATGCAAAAGTACCCTCATGACCACTTCGGTCGCTCAAACTCCCTTCACTCCTTTTGCTTTTGAGATTCTTCGAAAACTTTTAACGCATCTTTCCCCCTCCCCCACCAGAAAAATATTCTGCATACGGCCCTGAAAAATTAAAACAAATGAAAATAGGAAAATATAAATAGAAATAACACCGCTTTTAATTATCATGTCCCTGACATGGAACAATGAACCCAAGTTTATATACCATATTTTCCCTACAAAAGAGAAGTGATTTTTTTTGCTCGCTCTTTTGGCGCCAAAATAGAAATAACACCGCTTTTTAATAATCACGTCCCTGACATGGAACAATGAACCCAAGTTTTATGTACCATATTTTCCCTATAAAAGAAAAGTGATTTTTTTTTCGCTCGCTACGCTCGCTAGCTCGTGGAATTATGTGCCCACCACTAACCTCCTACAATATCATTAAAAAGAGAAATGTAGGGGGTTGAATGCCCGACAAAATGGGATTGACATTGCCTTAAACACGATCGTGCCCGCCCCCTACCTGCAACAATGAAACAAATTTTATATAGCAATTCATTTAGAGAATTTTCGCTCGCTAGCTAAAATGGGTATACAATCACCCTAAACACAATATCGTTCCCGCGCCCTGCATGGGACAATTGAACCAAGTTTAAGTGGCAATTATTACAAAAGAAGTGATTTTTTTTCTTGCTCGCTACACTCGTTTGCAAAAAAATGATATTAAAGGGGAAGTCCACCCTGAAATTAAGTTAGTTTTAATAGGAGTAGAAAAATGAGAGAAACAAGTCAGTGAAAGTTTGAGCAAATTCCGATTAAAAATAAGGAAGTTAGGATTATTGAAGTTGTGATCAATCAAACACAAATTGGCAACTCTATGACGTATCATGCGAGCTCAACTTCCATTTGCTCAGTACTAAAAAAATCTAAAATTTTCATTTTCCCTCAAGAAAAATTTCAACCATACATGCACCCTAAATATAATAGTTGCAAATATGTTTCTATATCCCCCTGCAAGGAACAAATATATATTCCGTGATCAATAACGAAGAAAACATGATTGTATGGAATATTACGCACAAAGCAAATGAAGGAGAGCTCGTATAATAAGTCACAGAGTTGCCAATTTGTATTTGATTGATCACAACTTCAATAATTCATAACTTTCTTATTTTCTTTCAGAATTTGCTCAAACTTTCACTCACCTGATTTTCTTATTATTCTGCCTCTATCGAAACAAACTTATTTTGGGGGTGGACTTTCCCTTTAACGTCGTTAACAAGTGAATGTTCCCACCCCCAACTTGCAACAATACCAGTTTATATATCAAACGTTACTTAAAGATTTTTTTTTTGCTCGCTCGCTCGCCAGAAGTGAAAATTAGCATCGCCTTTTTTGTTTGTTTCGGTCGCTTGCCCCCCCTGACGGAGTACCCCAGGTACGCCACTGTGAATGCTCCTCTGGTAATTAGTGCAATAAATGCTCAGCCGTTTTTTGCTATTCCCCATGTTTGATTAAAAAGAGAAAATCAAATTATAGCTCCTTTATATGCAAGTTCTCCGGCGAAAGATAATTACTCCGCTCAAAATCTGTTTCATGTATTACTCATTAGCTGATCCAAAGCTCAAGGCTATCTCTCTCTCTTTCTCTCTTGCTCCTCATTTTCCTTTTTACACCCTTTTCTTGTCTTCTTGGCTCTTTTCTTTCCTCTCATGCTATTAGTCTTTTTTCAATTTCATCACTTCTTCTCTTCTCCCCCTCTCGAGTTCTATTTCTCTCGTGAAATTGTAACGTAATGTAGTACATTCTTGTTTAGAATAGTATTTTCAATAATATCCAGTCCGTTTTCTATAGGTTTCTTTCCTTCAGTTAAGTGTATGTAGCTTTACTATAATTATATATATATATATATATTAGTGTGTAAAACACCCCGTCTCATTCGAGTACTTTGTTTTCACTGACTTTAAGGGACTCACGGAGCCACCGGAAGAAGAGCAATTGGCTTATTATGAAGAACTAACATCAAATTGCAACAGAATGATTTGTCTAAATGGGAATAAGCAGAAAGGCTAAGAACTAAACCATAAAGATAATAAAATAACAGTGTTATTCATTTTCTTTATTCTTATCGTTTCAAATAATAATTACAAAAACTTACATCACATATTCAACCAAACAATTTCATGATGCAGATATGTTATATCATAAGTTACTATCATTTCCTGAAAGAACTTTTTTCAAAATTATCTTCATATTGTTTCAACCTAATTCTTCTACAAACTGTATAGGCCTAATTTTCATGACCGTCACATCATTTTCTACTCGGTTTATCTTCTTCTTATCTCAATTCCAATCAATTTTTTATTGGAGTTCTGGTCATCCAATTACATTTCGAAATAAACCGTTTCAAAGCATTATGAAATTAGATTAGGTGTACATAAACAAGATTTAGGGATTATCGAATCGATAATTTTGCACACGAAAGTCCGCCTCAGGCACTTGCGCTGCATGCATAAACGAGTAGTACTACAAGGGACCAAACTCAATTTGTTCTGGCATGAATGTTCAGCTCGAATCCAGCCATTTCTTGACATTACTAAATATACATGATAAAGGCCTTTGACGAGCAACCCCCTTTCAGGGAACCTTTAAAAAAAGTTATGACATTCTTCCTAACTCAGAAGGGGAAAAAATGCGAAAACACAAAAAAAAATCCTTTTCCCAAAACTTAGGGTTGTTTTTAACCAGTTTTTGGATATGCATTATTATGCAAGTACAAAGTAGGCCTATTTATGCGTCATTCCGAATTGTCTCCAAAATTGGGCAACTCGCAAAAAGAACAGACATCCGAGATATTGATCAAAGAATCTTTTAAAAACCAAACTCGAAAACAAGAGGATTGAGCACCATACAATTAATACAATTAACATATCAAAGAATCTATGCTGATATTGCAATATGTACATTGCTTTAATGTTCTGAGATGTGTCTACAATTTCTTTCTCTTGACCTTCTATATGATCTGATTTACATGAAGACCTCACAAGTATGGTGTTTCATAACATTCCTGAGGAAGAAAATGATTGCATTTTGAAAGGGTTATAATTTGTTTTCCCTTTAAATAATCTTTTTTTTTCGGGGGGGGGGGGGTAAATAACCGCAAGATTATTCAAACTGTCATATGATTACATCTTATGGTAACTCTTCAAGATATAAGAAAAACTTATGGTGAAAGAACAAAGAAAATGTCTAAAATAAAAACCTCGATTTACTCCCAAATAGCTCAAGTGGATTTAGGTCCTTTTGCAAGAAAACTCTTCATATTCTTGGCGTATAACATACCTACATCAAGGGATTATACAGCTCCACACTACTAAGTACATATACTGATATTGCAAATGGCTATATATTATGGAGGTATTAAACAATTGGTAAGCCGGAGAACATTACTGAACGGCATCTCCAGAACAGACATTTTCAGGCACCTTAAGAAAGCCTAAATAATATCTGGCACACTTCGGCAAACAATACATCCCTCCCCTGTTGTTTTCTAGAACTTCCATGATGAACTATAGTACATTGTATAATGCTTTACTTGCAGATGGTTTACCTAGTAAGATGCATGTGCTTGCTTGCATTGAGGTTATTTCAGGTCTTACATATAGATGAGCTGTTTGAAATTAACTAGGAGGTATGCGCGTATTGGGGAATGTGGCTTGCTGCTCTACTTTTTTTTAAAAACTTCCCACGACATGTAATGAATGTTTAGTGTACATTATATGGGACGTACAGTGATAGATGGAAAGTTATTTCAGTATATTCGAAATGACTTTTAGGTAACTCCTTTTTCCTCCCACTTCATCAACATTCATTCATTTCATTTCATCTACATTATTTCATGAAATGCATTCAGAAAATGAAGAAGAAAAAAAAGAAACGAAAATAACCCGTGTAAAAAAAATATTGTCGGCGAAGCATTTGTTGTAGTACTAGTAGCATTTGTAGTTTGGGAAACTTTTTGGGCGGAGCAAATGTCGTCGGAGCAATTGTCGGCGGAGCAATTGTCGGCGGAGCAAATGTCGGCGGAGCAATTGTCGCTTCAGGCGGAGCAATTGTCGGCGGAGCAATTGTCGGCGGAGCAAATGTCGGCGGAGCAAATGTCGGCGGAGCAATTGTCGCTTCAGGCGGAGCAATTGTCGGCGGAGCAAATGTCGGCGGAGCAAGTGTCGCTTCAGGCGGAGCAAATGTCGGCGGAGCAAATGTCGGCGGAGCAATTGTCGCGTTTTGCGGAGCAATTGACGGCGGAGCAATTGTCGGCGGAGCAATTGTCGGCGGAGCAATTGTCGGCGGAGCATCTGTCGGCGGAGCAATTGTCGGCGGAGCAACTGTCGTCGGAGCAACTGTCGGCGGAGCAACTGTCGGCGGAGCATTTGACGTCGGAGCAAATGTCGCGGAGCAAATGTCGCGGAGCAATTGTCGCGTTTTGCGGAGTAAATGTCGGCGGAGCAATCGTCGGCGGAGCATGTGTCGGGTTACCATCTCGTAATGGCTCTCGTCATGTCTCTCTCGTAATGGCTTTCTCGTATTGTCTCTCTCGTTTTTGCTCTCTCGTCATATATCTTTCGTCATGTTTCTCTCGTCATGTCTCTCTCGTCATGTGTCTCTCGTTTTGGCTCTCTCGTCATGTGTTTCTCGTCATGGCTCTCGTAATGGCTCTCGTCATGTCTCTCTTGTAATGCCTTTCTCGTCATGTTTCTCTCGTCATGTATCTCTCGTCATGTCTCTCTCGTAATGGCTCTCGTCATGTCTATCTCGTAATGGCTCTCGTAATGGCTCTCTCGTCATGGCTCTCGTAATGGCTCTCTCGTCATGTGTCTCTCGTTTTGGCTCTCTCGTCATGTGTTTCTCGTCATGGCTCTCGTAATGGCTCTCGTCATGTCTCTCTCGTAATGGCTTTCTCGTCATGTTTCTCTCGTCATGTCTCTCTCGTCATGTATCTCGTAATGGCTCTCGTCATGTCTTTCTCGTAATGGCTTTCTCGTAATGTCTCTCTCGTTTTTGCTCTCTCGTCATGTATCTCTCGTCATGTTTCTCTCGTCATGTCTCTCTCGTCATGGCTCTCGTAATGGCTCTCGTCATGTCTCTCTCGTAATGGCTTTCTCGTCATGTTTCTCTCGTCATGTCTCTCTCGTCATGGCTCTTGTATTGGCTCTCGTCATGTCTCTCTCGTAATGGCTTTCTCGTAATGTCTCTCTCGTTTTGGCTCTCTCGTCATGTATCTCGTAATGGCTCTCGTCATGTCTTTCTCGTAATGGCTTTCTCGTAATGTCTCTCTCGTTTTTGCTCTCTCGTCATGTATCTCTCGTCATGTTTCTCTCGTCTTGTCTCTCTCGTCATGGATCTCGTAATGGCTCTCGTCATGTCTCTCTCGTAATGGCTTTCTCGTCATGTTTCTCTCGTCTTGTCTCTCTCGTCAGGGCTTTCTCGTAATGTCTCTCTCGTTTTTGCTCTCTCGTCATGTATCTCTCGTCATGTTTCTCTCGTCATGTCTCTCTCGTCATGGCTCTCGTAATGGCTCTCTCGTCATGGCTCTCGTAATGACTCTCTCGTCATGTGTCTCTCGTTTTGGCTCTCTCGTCATGTGTTTCTCGTCATGGCTCTCGTAATGGCTCTCGTCATGTCTCTCTCGTAATGGCTTTCTCGTCATGTTTCTCTCGTCATGTCTCTCTCGTCATGGCTCTTGTAATGGCTCTCGTCATGTCTCTCTCGTAATGGCTTTCTCGTAATGTCTCTCTCGTTTTGGCTCTCTCGTCATGTATCTCGTAATGGCTCTCGTCATGTCTTTCTCGTAATGGCTTTCTCGTAATGTCTCTCTCGTTTTTGCTCTCTCGTCATGTATCTCTCGTCATGTTTCTCTCGTCATGTCTCTCTCGTAATGGCTCTCGTATTGTCTCTCTCGTTTTTGCTCTCTCGTCATGTATCTCTCGTCATGTTTCTCTCGTCATGTCTCTCTCGTAATGGCTCTCGTAATGTCTCTCGTCATGTCTCTCTCGTAATGGCTTTCTCGTAAAGTCTCTGTCGTTTTGGCTCTCTCGTCATGTATCTCTCGTCATGTCTCTCTCGTAATGGCTCTCGTCATGTCTCTCTCGTAATGGCTTTCTCGTAATGTCTCTCTCGTTTTAGCTCTCTCGTCATGTATCTCGTAATGGCTCTCTCGTCATGGCTCTCGTAATGGCTCTCTCGTCATGTGTCTCTCGTTTTGGCTCTCTCGTCATGTATCTCGTAATGGCTCTCGTCATGTCTCTCTCGTAATGGCTTTCTCGTATTGTCTCTCTCGTTTTTGCTCTCTCGTCATATATCTTTCGTCATGTTTCTCTCGTCATGTCTCTCTCGTCATGTGTCTCTCGTTTTGGCTCTCTCGTCATGTGTTTCTCGTCATGGCTCTCGTAATGGCTCTCGTCATGTCTCTCTTGTAATGCCTTTCTCGTCATGTTTCTCTCGTCATGTATCTCTCGTCATGTCTCTCTCGTAATGGCTCTCGTCATGTCTCTCTCGTAATGGCTTTCTCGTAATGTCTCTCTCGTTTTAGCTCTCTCGTCATGTATCTCGTAATGGCTCTCTCGTCATGGCTCTCGTAATGGCTCTCTCGTCATGTGTCTCTCGTTTTGGCTGTCTCGTCATGTATCTCGTAATGGCTCTCGTCATGTCTCTCTCGTAATGGCTTTCTCGTATTGTCTCTCTCGTTTTTGCTCTCTCGTCATATATCTTTCGTCATGTTTCTCTCGTCATGCTTTTAATTGAGGCCAGGGGAGCCCCCCCCTCCCTGCCCCCCTTCAGTGGCGGATCCAGGGGGGGGGGGGGGGCACAGGGGGCACGTGCCCCCCCCCGGCCAAAAAAAATATGTTAAAATCAGCCCTAAATTCGCCCAAAATATACCGAAAAAAAGGGGCGTGCCCCCCCCCGGCTAAACATTTTTTTTTATTTTTTTTATTTTTTATAAAAAAAAAAAAAAAAAAAAAAAAAATTGCCAATGGCTGACCTAAAAAGGTGACCTTACCCCCCCCCCCCTCCAACGAAGCAAAATGTCAAATTAAAAAAATTCGTGACCCCAAAAAAAGAAAAAGTGTCCTCTTACCCCCCCCCCCCCCCCCCCCCCCCCCCCCCCCCGCTTATTCAGCGGCCGGCTAAGTCGTTGCGATTTTTTGGGGACTAAAAAAAATATATATATATGTTCTCCTTCCCACACGGTGCCCCCCCCCCCCCGTGTGCCCCCCCGGTAAGAAATTCCTGGATCCGCGCCTGCCCTTAGATCCGCCACTGGGCTTAACTCAAGTGACTGTCAATATACAGTGCGTCCCAGAAAAAACGAAACCGAGAAGTATCGATGTTTTATCATAACTTAATCACAACCATAATTAATGAATGATACATATTTGGAAAGCTTAGAGACTCCTCTTTCAGTTGATGCTATTCAGATGATGCATATTTCACGCATGAGTGATTAAAAGCAATTTGAAGGAAGGAAACCAAAAACTTATTTGGCGGGCGGTATCTGAATTTCGAAGAAAAATTCACATTTCTAGAAAGTTGAGTTTCTGCTTTTTCATATGACACCTCAATCAGGAAAAATGAGCGAGGAATAACAAAGTTCTGTTTGCATAAATTACCCCGTACATTTTCATAATTTTAACAAACTAATTCGTTTTCACTGGGTGCCTGCCGTAGCAAAAAGCAGATTTAACAAAAGACTTAACTCCGTTTCGTTGACAATCAGCCATGCATGAAGACTCTCGTCTACGGCTGATTGTCAACGAAACGGAGTTAAGTCTTTTGTTAATTTCGTTTATTGAATTCGTTTAATAAAATTATGGAAATGCAAGCACTTTAAACAAACAGAACTTTGTCATTCCTCGCTCATTTTTTCTGATTGAGGTGTCATATGAAAAGGGAAGAAACTCAACTTTCTAGAAATGTGTATTTTTCTTCGAAATTCAGATACCGCCCGCCAAATGTCTTTTTGGTTTCCTTCCTTCAAATTGCTTTTAATCACTCATGCGTGAAATATGCATCATCTGAGTAGCATCACATGAAAGAGTAGCCTTTTGACAAGGCCTCGTGACTCTAAGCGGCTGAGATGAGTCTAGATACCCGGAGTGAACGCGCGACCGAGTGACGGAACGTCACTAGGATGGGCTCCTCGCTCTCGCGTTCACTTGGGTTTTCGCGATTAGTCTCGTTTTAGTCGCTCGGCGTCTATCAGACAAGTGGCCTTGTTTAAAGGCTAATGAAAGAGGAGACTCTAAGCTTTCTAAATATGTATCATTCATTAATTATAGTTGTGATTAAGTTATGATAGAACATCGATACTTCTCGGTTTCGTTTTTTCTGGGACGCACTGTATAGGCCTATGATAAATGATTGCCAATGGAGATTAAATAAAAGCCCAAGTTAGCCAAAAGAGAGTCCGTGTACTCCATTTTTAAAACGCTGATGATTCTCGAACTCGAATATACAGCGGATACCTAAATATGTTGTCCAGAATTTCATATCCGTTTTAAATTTAAAGTGCACGATCACCAAAAGGAATAAAGAGAGCTGAGTCAACCGCGGGAAAAATGGATTCCGAAGGCCTTATTCTCCGCTTGTTCGATGTGGATGCCGTGAAGTTCGGATCCTTTACTCTTAAAAGTGGGATTCAATCTCCTGTTTACTTCGATCTGAGAGTAATGGTATCTTATCCAGACATTATGGTGAGCATTTAAATCTCCATCCAATTGTTGAGCGAGTGCGATCTCAAATGGATGCGGAACGTCGTAGAAAATGCGTTGTATCCTGTACTGATTTGTGTATCATCATAACATAACGTGGGGGTTTTGAATCGAGCTCTCTGACTAGACAGTCTCTGATATCTGATGTTTAATATGTAATGGTTGTGTAGACCTACATTAGTTTCAAAGTTTCGATTATCACCATAAGTACTAGTACTAGTAGTAAGTAGTACATAGACCCTTGATCTAGTAGTTACACTGAAAAACCGGCGCTTGTTCAGTAAGGTATCCAAAATTTGGCAATCCTAGCTATACTTTAGTGTGTTTTATTATTTTGGGTTTCTAACTTCAGTTTAACCCTAACCCTAACCCTAAACCTAAACCTAAACCTAACCCTAACCCTAACCCTAACCCTAACCCTAACCCTACCCTAACCCTACCCTAACCCTAACCCTATGATATGCACGTAGAGCTGTTGTTAACTGAAGTTAGAAACCCAAAATAATAAAACGCACTACCGGTAGTCTAAAGTATAGGTAGGGAGGCCAATGCCCAAATCTAACTTTTTAATTACGAATTTGTTTAAAATAAAACAAAGATTAAAAGAAAGCATTTACTTTCACTAAGAAAACTCACCCATCTGCCGACTCCAGAAGTTCCATAAAATAGGAGATATCCAGCTTGTAAACACTCCCTTCCTTCTACGCCTTGGCCGTACGCAAGAGCCTTGAAACAGATAAATCCATGTCGCGAAATTACGTTGATAATTAGACAGGCCCGAGGCAATGGGCGTGTCATTGTCCGGACAAAGTTCATGATGAAGTTTAAAACTTCGCGCGAAAGTGCAATCACTCAACAGCGGCTAGCCTTGAATCGGTCGCACACGTACACACCGCGCAGGCAAGCCCCAATGCAGGCTGAAATCCAGCCATCAATGTGCGAACGATTCCATCTTCTACTACTACGAGCCGAAGGCGATGGTTCAAAAATGAAGAAGGAATATACAAATTGGCAGCTAAGAAACATATATAATTCATTGATATTTACCTTAGATGTGTATTCCAACAATTTGATTTCCTCATGAGTATTCCTTATTATCAACGATCGAGAAGTTACGAGGTCCAATTAACATCCATCTTGCAGCGAACACAGTAGCATGATCCATGCAACGTACGTCATGTACGTGTACTAATATTTCTCTCACTCTCTCTCTCTCTCTCTCTCCCTTTCGCTATACGTAACATACACACTCACTAACCATGTGTCATACAACACACACCTTCAAATCATGGCTTTCATTTCAATTCTCAATTGGAGTATAGACTGCTCACGTAGACTTTTTTTTTTACTGAAATATTTTTTTTAACACTTCTCATACATTATACTGCACGACACTCGTATCTAGTGCTGTGAGAATAAGGTACTAGGGTCTATAATACGCTTTGCGCACGATCTGACCGGAGCTCAGTGGAGCTCAGACATATGTCGCAATACCCTTTATTTTTGGCGCGAACAATGACGTCACTGTTCACAGTTTTTCTTCTCATTTTGAGATGGATGTAGCTATAGGGCTCAAACCAACGCAAGATTGACAGAAACATCGTACTCTATCTACTTTCGAATGTTCAGTTTGTAAAAATCTGTATTTAAAAAGATATAATCTTTTTTCTTTATATTTTCTAGTTGTTAGAAGTGGCAATTGTGAACATCTGAAATGTTGATCTCTATCAAAAGTTCTTTACTCAAAACGGATCCCATATTTTTAGTGTCTACCTTCAGCCCATGAGAAGGTTTTTAGTGAGCAAACCTCTACGCCCTCTAGGATTTTCTTAGTCTGGGATGCGCGTTCGTAAAGTTGTTCTGCTTCGAGAATTATTGGACTCAAATACGTCAAAATCTGCAAGATCGTCAACAAATGGTGAAAGACTGTTACAGATCCGTGATTATAGGTATGTTGTGAAATGTATGATTGTATTTTCTTTTCTTATTTTCATCAATTTTTTTTTTTACATCATTTTTTTCCCTCTGCTAATTTTTTGAAGTGGGCGACGAGCGCACAAATCGTAGGCGTAGAAGCCTTACGCCCGGGCATTGGCCTCCCTAGTATAGGATTGCCAAATTTTGGATACCTTACTGAACAAGCGCCGAAAAACCCATAGATCTAGGCCTAGAATGTCTAGACCATTGACAATAGGCAAATTCATGCAAAAAATATATTCAAAAAATTGACTTGAAAACACATCACACAATTAGTCTGAACCGAGTCAGGAGCAAATTGAAGAAATTATATTTTTAAATGTTGTAAAACCAAAGATATAAGAAGAAGACTGACCAAGTATCTGTACTAAAAATCGTACATGTAAAATTGGTCGTAAAACAGCTGAATATGACGCGCACGGTTGCATTACGTGCGTTCTCGAATCCAAAATCGTACCTCACACACACACTCTCGCCATACCGCGAATGGTCCGTCGTGGGGAGCTAGCCGGCTGAGAGTTTGCAGCGATACCAACGCAGCTTAGGAGCTCCGCAGCGCGCACTTTTAGCGGGACTCGGAAAGGTTTGCGATGGGAAGGCAGCGGCCTAGCTTTTTGCCCAAACAACGCTAGATCGGCTGCTGGCAAAATGAAAATAACTACGATCGAGAACATCGTCGGTTTCTTAACTTTTCAGTGAGATAATTCTGAATTCTAATTGAGACTATATAATAAATTAAATCGACAAAGAAACCTCAGTAGAACTCTTATAACTATACAAAAGTTTGTTTATTTCTTCATTTGGCATTTTGTTTTCGACCATTTTTTCGTGCGCGAATCAATGTAAACTATGTATTACCAAACTTTCAACACGCAAGGAACGGGGAACACTCGCGGACGTCGTAACAAATTCGTTGCAAATTTTTTTTTTCAAGGGTGATTTTGAAGCAGTGAAGAACATTGGCGCTGCAATGCGCAGAAATATACTTGAAAGAAACTTAAAAAATAATACCTGAATTTTCAGAAAATCGTATTTGTATTAGTGTACCTAGATGTGACTTGTTTATAAATCAGATTTTATGAAGATTTGTCGGGAAAAAATGTCAATTTTTTCCGTTTGGTGGTCATTTCTAGGCTAATATTTTAAAAGTTGCATCAGTAATGGGCCCGATGTTTCTCTTATCGTACTCGCATGTTATTTCTACATAGATTAAACATAGGATGGTTAAGGGTAAGACCAGATAACATTATAAAAAAGATATATCCTTCCACCCTCCCATATCCAAGTTTTGGGCTGATTATTGCCGACCCACCGCAGCAAGGCCATTCAGATTTTCGTGCGCGCGCAAAGCGCCCTCTAGTGCCCCATGAATGTGCCTAATGCCATTGACTGAGTCCATCATGCATCAATCATCATGTTTTTTTGGCGCTTGTTCAGAAACCTAGATCTAGATCTATCCAAAAGTAGTGCTGTAAGTCAGACGCTATGTTCGTGTTCGGTTCGGTTCGGCAGAGTTCGGCAATTTTTCACCCGAACTTGGTTCGGTTCGGGGTTCGGTAATATAATAGCAAGAAGCGTTATAGCCACGGCGGTCGGCATTGGTCGGGCCGGCTGGCCTGCCGGGCCCGACCAGCACGGAGGACGTCTGCACACTGCTTCTGACCAGCACGAATTTCACATTAAAAAACTGCTCTAAACGTAATTATTTGTGAAGAAAAATACTACTTACATTAATTTCCGTCTTGAATCGTGTTTTATTTTCAATTTTAAAAGAATCATGTTTTCAATTTGTCAATAAATGATATTTTTTAAAGATTTTCCGAGATGGTTGTTGTCTAATGTTAGAGTCATGAAAGTTGCCATCTTGACTAGAAATTCAGGCTCGTCAATAACTGTTTTTTATAAGTTTTTATTTTCAATAGGAAAAATATAAAATCCCTATTTTTCCTGAATGAATAAATACCATACTATAATATATATTTATTTCATTATTTATATTGTAAAATTTGTCCGATATTGTTACAATTAAAATATTAAGTTTTTGTTGAATGGGTTTGTTTGAGTAGGGTATCTCCACGCCGGAGTTACGGGTCAAATTTTTGATAGGTTTCCGAACAAGCGCAGTTTTTTTAAAATGTGTTTAAAAAAAATAATAATTAGACTAGATTTTGGCCTACCGGTAGTACATAAATTAGAAAAGAATCACATTCATAATCATATAGTCATACTCATACTCATAGAAGGGCTATTTTTATGAATGACATTCTATTTCTAACAACAGTGTAAGATTGTCCTGAGGATGATGATAAGATCAGAATTTGAACTTCACTTTCCGCACGATCTATCAAATCCCGACACAGCACAATATCATTTGGCAAGATATTTACCTGCACTTGCTACTCTCCACCCAGGTGTTAAATGGGTACCCGGTAGGATGCGATCGTTCATGTGGTTGGACGAGCAAGTGTGCGCTTATAAAATGGTGACTGGCTGGAATGCTCCCCAGGGAGTGGAAAATGTGCACACATTGTGTGCGGGTAAGCCTGAATCCGATGACCGGGGTAGTAATATATGTAAAGCGCTTAGGCACATCGTTGGATCGGTGTATTGATCGCTATATAAAAACGGGATATTATTATTATCTCCAATCACTTAATTTTACTATCATTGTTGATTTCTCAGGATGCAGTTGCTGAAACTTTGTTTGAGACGGCAAGAAAGAGTGGAGTGAAGTACAGCGTTCTCTGTGGAGTCCCCTACACAGCCCTGCCTATAGCTACAGTATGTATGAGAATCCATCTGTTCAGAGCCTGAAGTGTGGAAGCCCCAAATTCACGAAAAATTTGATGGCAAAATTTCACTTTTTAAAAATCATTCATAATGTGAAAGACGACATCTGCAAAGATTTCACCCCCAAAATGTGTTTGAAGACGAATATTGATAAAAGAATACATAATTTGGGTTTTCTGTTGTACGCACAGACCTAGAGATAACACCCTCAGACTCTCAACAAATGAAGTAAATTGTGTTTTTTCATGGTTTTTCAAAGAAGAGAAAGAATAAATTAAGTTCTTGAACTTCTTTTGTTGATGCCATGCTGTCATGTGGATTATGGATATACATGTAGTATATTGTTTGATGCCAGGAACCCTGTTTCATTAGCAAAACAAACAAACAGACAAGCAAAGAAGAATTTATCCGCACCTGCAGCATGTATTTTTGGAATAAATTTGAGTTAATATGATTATACTTTACATTTTAAGACTTCTCAATTTGGGTTTTAGGAAGGCAAAAGTACACATTCAGATATATGTCTAATTACAATCAATATAAGATCACCAATAGTTCAGTCTAATGTGGTGTGTCATGCCCCTGAACTTTGCTATGTGACACCATTTTAGTGACAAAAAGATGTAACTCCATAATTTACCAAAATTAGTATTTGATATCAAAATGTTCAGAAAAATGTGGGCTTTCCAGGAAACACGAAGACCTAACTCCACCAACACCCAATGGCTAGTGAAACATAGACTTAACTCCTTAAGGCCCAAGTGCTCAGTGACACATAAACCAATTTTTCTCAAAATGGCCCAACTGGAGTTATGTCTTTGTGACCCCTCAATTTGATTTGTTTTGTTTGTTCAGTTGATGGCTGTGAAGCAGAAGGTTCCTATGGTGATAAGAAGAAAGGAAGCAAAGTCGTATGGCACAAAGAAGATGATAGAGGGTGTCTTCCAGGAAGGTGATGTTTGTTTGATCGTGGAGGATGTAGTCACAAGTGGGTCAAGCGTCATGGAAACATCACAGGTATCATTCAAAACCCTTCTCAAAACCCACCTTTTTAATCAGTTATAGTATACTGGAGACGCACACAAGTAGTTAATTCCATTCAACTGAATTGTATTGTATAAGTAATATTTTATTCTATTTTAGAGAAAAAGCCAAGTTAGGGCAAGTAAAGATATAGTGGCTTAAATCAATATACAGTAGAACCTCAGTATAAAGGGATCTGATATAACAAGGTGTCTGTTATAACAAGGTGATTTTGCAGTCCCAGCTATTTTTATTCTTTTGTTTTTTTACCCTGATATAACAAGATTTGTGATTTATTACAAGGTACATGTAGTTTCCATGGTCCTAGGGACCTCATTATAACGCGTTTCCACTGTATGCCTGAATCTTGAATCTTTTTTTAAAGGCAGTCTTTACTACTTCAGCCAGAAGGGATTTAGACCACACAGCGAGCCAGCGAGGTCACTGTGACAGGTGGCTATCTCATTAACTCAGTTCTCATTTAACATAAGAAAAAGAGGATCATGGGGGACTTACATGTACAGGCACCGATTGGGGAAGTTTTCTATATAGAGGGAGCAAGTAGCTACAAGTAGGACAGTGTGCCTTTAAACATTGTGACCTATTATCATACTATTGTTGTGATAGTTTGGTCAATTTTCTTCATCACACTTGTTCAATTTCAGTCCCTAGCTGAGGTTGGTTTGAAGGTGAAGGATGCCATCGTGCTTCTAGATAGAGCACAGGGAGGTGCAGCTAGGCTCAGAGATTCAGGCATCAACCTCTACAGGTAAATTACATGGATTTGATGGACTTTCTGTCCATTTTTAATAATAATGATAATAGAGAATATTTATGAAGCGCATAGTAAATTGAAATTTCTCTATGCGCTTTACAATCATGACAAATATATAAACAACATTAATACAACAATAAATGACAAAGTAGATAAGCAAATGGCAAAAAATATTTACGGTAAAGTTAACCAATGCACCTATAATAACACCTACCGGTAAGTAAAACTATTTGACATTACATATTCAACAAACAAACATCTTTCAATTTTTTTTGTTCCTGTAAGAATGAGAGAATTAGGCAGTCAATGGGTTAAATGTGTGATTTTCTGTTACAGTGTATTTTATATATGCAGCTCTGAAAGCCTGAAAACAAAATGGCCTCTGAATAATACCCAAATGACCAAGTACACAAGTATGCTTAGAAAATATCAAATGATATAAAGTAACTTAAATAATTCAAAATAAGATGTAATGGAGAACAAATCGATCGCCATTAAAAACCATGCAAAACATCTATCTTTTTCTAAAAAGATACTGAGTATAGATGTAGAATTTGTGTCAATGAAATAATTTTGTTACATTTTAATAATGATGACCTTTGACCTTTGACCTCCAGTGCGTTTGACCTTCCCCGTGTTCTTGAAGTGTTGCATACTCATGGTAAGATCAGTGAGGAGGTCGTACAGAATGTGAAGCTTTTCATTCAGGAGAATATGATCACCAGTCTGCCTCAGGAACCAGCCGCTAAGAAACCAAGGAGGGTAAGCTCAACTGTACGTTACTTTCTCTGTTGGAGGGGGGAGGGGGGAGTAGAATAATATGATCACCAGTCTGCCTCAGGAACCAGCCGCTAAGAAACCAAGGAGGGTAAGCTCAACTGTACGTTACTTTCTCTGTTGGAGGGGGGGGGGGGATGATGGGAGGAGTAGTAAAAGAATATGATCACCAGTCTGCCTCAAGAACCAGCCGCTATAGAGTGCTTTATGATCATTGAATACTTGTCTCACAAATTCTTATTTTTGATACTGTTTGTATAAAAAAGGTCCTTGACTGTTTCTTTCCTCTAGGAGTATCTTGGTTACAAAGCCAGGGCAGAGCTCTGTGAGCATCCTGTTGCTAAGCAACTATTTAGCATCATGGAGGAGAAGCAAACCAATCTAGCATTCTCTGTTGACGTGACGACGTCAAGTCAACTCTTAGAGGTAACCTCCATCTATTCATGTTTTCTATCTATCTAAGTATCTTCTCCCGGTTCGGAGGTTGATTGCAACATCTCTCCATTTCATTCTATCTTCTGCCATTCTGGTGCACTCTCGCAGTTTTAGTCCATTCCAGTTCTTGACATTCTCTTCCCAGTTGATTCTGGGTCTCCCTCTAGGTCTACTTCCTTCCACTCTTCCTTCCAATACATCCTATAAGAGGCTTTGGTGCCTTTTAACATGACCAAAGTATTTGATTTTTCTCTCATTAACTAATCCTACTAGTGTAATTTGTTTACGCCCTGCCAGTTTATTTGGCAGGCCAACAATACTTTCCTTTTTCACTTTGAATTTTAATAAATCAACAAACTTGTTCCTGTCATTCGTCTGTGTTTCAGTTCAGTAGATCAGCCCAGTTTGTTAGAACTTGGCAATTGATAATAATTTGTACAATTCATAAACAAGTTTTCTATCAGTCAATAAAATTCAATGATTTCAGTATCAGTTCTGTCACAGTACTAAAGAAGCAAAAGTGATGTGTGCAAAAACAGTAGCTCATTACCTAATGATGCTGCCATTCTCATCAGGCCTAAACAAAAAGATGTTGTATTACCCTTTAGGTGCCAAAACATGGGTAGGTCGGTCGGTCAGAAATCTTTCTTTTTTTATTTTTTTTTCTTTCTTTTCCCCCTCTTTGGGCTAATATCTTTCAGTTTTGAATGCTTTTTTTATTCATTAAACATTTTTTTCTCTAAAAAATGGTTTAATATTTTTTTTTTTTAAAGCCGACCGTAAATTTCAAGATTTTTGGGTCGGTCGTAAAGGGCAGTATATATCTTTTTTGTTAGGCCTCATTTATGAATGGTTTCTAGCAGTGTGTTTGTATGCATTGTTTTTTCAGTTGGCAGACCAAGTTGGTCCATACATTTGTGTACTGAAGACCCATGTAGATATCCTAGAAGACTTCAGTGCTACCTTCATTCAGTCTCTACAGGACCTCGCTCAGAAACATAACTTCATCATCTTTGAAGACAGGTGTGTACCCCAGGGCTTCATACTAGGACCTGCTTTATTCAATTTTATCCAATCCATCCAGTCGAAAAAATATTTGATATAGCGCCTTTTCTTTGCAGTTATAAAGCGCTGCACACACGCTCCACAATGTTTGGGCCACTTAAAAACAAAAGTTAGACACTTCTCAGAGATCAGCCAAGTATATGTAGGCTGGTGATAAAGTAATTTTTAGCAGAAAAGATGTGACTTGAGTAGTTTCTTGAACTGGTCAACAGTGGTAGCTGCATGGTTCCACAGTTTTGCAGCAACCGCTGGGAAATTGTATTGCTGTATCATTAAATACTGAGTATGTGAAGCTCTATGATCCTCTTGAGCAAGCATTGTTTTGTTTTATATAAAGAATTTTCAATAAGTTGATGAAACAAGCAGTTTGATTTCTTGGTTTTGTTTCCCTTTATGTGTTTTTCATTTTAAATCCATCTGTCAAGATGAAGGGTTACATGCTGTACTGTAGCATTAATGTCATTCAATCATTTGATCAAATTGGAGACAGATTCTCCCGACTATGAGATGATTCCAAAATGGATTGCTTTGTTGGAAATATTACCGATCATATTCCTACTGGCTGTGATAAAGCAGTCACTTGTCTTTTAAATTAATGTAAATAAACTGAAAGATTTTAAACAGCATGTTTTATGTCCTATTTTTATCGGAAAATGTTTGGGAAAATTCAAAAACTGGTTGGGAGAATTTACTATTAGAGGGTGTCGCACAGAGACGCCTTCAAAGAAAACCATAAAGGTCTTTGTGGTTTGAGAATTTTGTCAGGATTTTCAGCATGTTAGAAAGTTAGTACAGTAGAAAGAATATAATAAGTAACATTTCATACGAAAAGTGCACATTTTTTTAATCAACCTTAAAAAATGTTACCGAGTCACTTTAATTCCTTTCCTGCACCTCAGGAAGTTTGCTGATATCGGTAACACAGTCCAGCATCAGTACTCCTCCGGTGTGTACAGGATCTCAGAGTGGTCTCACATCACTAACGCACACTCAGTAGCAGGACCAGGTACCATCAGTGGTCTCAAGGCTGTGGGAGGGGCTAAGAACCGTGCCTGCCTCCTCATTGGTCAGATGAGCTCTAGTGGTAACCTAGCAACTGGAGATTATACTCAAGGTAAGGTTGAAAATCTTCTAAAACAACAGAATTGTAAAAATTCCATTGCTTTTTTTTTTTTTGGGGGGGGGGGTTAAACTGAATAACCTGTGTGCAGGTTCCTGAACTAGGCCAAATACAAAGTTACTTTTATTATTGCTTGTATCTACACTCTATAGCTCGTCTTGGGTTTATTCATCTTTCGGTGTAAAGTCTATAGAATTAGATTATTACACAGTAGCATTAAACAGTTATTACACAATAGCATTACAAAAATATGCTATGTGATTCATACCCCATTTAGAATTTTATAATATGCATTGCCAGTACATGTGATGTAGAGAAGTGAAATGGACAATTATAAATCAAATTAAAATTTGCTATACAAATTTTGTGTCATCAAAGGACACTTACAAATGTAGTTATTTCCCCAGGACACTTAAGGACTGGGACGAGCTACCTCAAATCATCGTTGAACTGCCTTCTTTGGAGCAGTTCAAAGTGGCTCTTGAAACAATTTAGTTCCCTTTTCAGGAACTGTACCGCATAGAGCTGTATATAATAACTCTATGCCGTACCCTCATCAAGATGCTGAACAGGCGTTGATGAGTATTACCATAGAAGTAGAAGTATACCACTATTTACAATTAGATGTAAATTCAGGGATTTATTTTATACAGTATTTCTATACTGCTACTTTTGAAGATCTCTTAACTTATTATTAACTTTTCCTTCTGTATCTCCATAGCAACTGTTAAGATGGCTGAAGAGAACAGTGACTTTGTGATTGGTTTCATCTCGACCTCATCGTTGACCCCTGACCCCAAGTTCATCCATATGACCCCAGGTACACATGCATCATGGTAGCTATAATAATCTTGCCAAAAGAAATAATGGTCTATAATAAATAATTATAGGATTAATTTTGTGCATTGATAGGAGATGGTGTGATTATTCACATGACAATGAGTATTGACAATTATAGACACTTCAATGAGATACTGGCTACTTCTGTAAAGTGTATTAAAACTGGCTCATGTTATTTGATAATTGAAACTTACATTTTTCTGTGCAAGCCAATTTTAGTCTCTATTGATGTTCTATCAAATGTTTATGAGGATTCTATTTGATTTGATTTCATGTGCGTATAGGTGAAGTTAAAGAGTATTATGATATCTCTTGTTTTTACCGATGACTAAATTCTGTTATTCCCATAGGCTTCCTATAGGGACCATCTGGTTCCTGTAAGTATTGGGTTAAATCAGGTGCGAAGCTAATGATATATCACACTATGAACATGACGGACAAAGAAAGAGGACAAAATGAACAGTTCCTCATTTTACCCTCAACAATTGCTGTGGTAGACAAAGGAACATCCCTTCTGCTATTATGTAAAAATGTGTAGAACAGGTGAATATGCATGTGACACCTGTTCTACACATTTTTACATAATAGCAGTGAAGGGATGTTCCTTTGTCTACCACAGTAATTGTTGAGGGTAAAATGAGGAAATGTATATTTTGTCCTCTTTCTTTGTCCATCATGATCATAGTGTCAGTTTCATATTCCAAGCTAATCTCTCTTGTATTAACTCTGTTTTAGGTGTGAAACTTGTTGAAGGGAAGGACGACCTTGGTCAACGGTATCTGACCCCTGAAGAGGTCATCACCAACAGGAAAAGTGACATCATCATCGTCGGCCGAGGAATATACCAGGTCGGTAAAACCTCACTCTGAGAGACATGAAGATTAGTGAACAATGTATTATTCAAATGGAATGAAATCTTAGCAAAATAAAGTGGTAGATTATTTAAAGGGTCTAGTTTAAATGTTGATAAGATCCTGAGAGCATTTGAAATGGGTTTTTAATTTTGCTGAAAATGATGGGAAAGAAACCTTGAAGAAAAGTTATAAGTTAACTAAATTTTCTGTTTGCAATCTATAAGTTTGTTTAGAGGGAAGTGATCTTCAATGTTTTATATAATTATATTGTATTTTTATGCCTCCGCAACGAATTGTAAAAATCGCTTCTGTTTTGGTTTGTAAAATTGCTCTATGGCGGAGGTATCATTTTCGACAATAGCAATCATCGAGTAACTTATGATTGTACTTATGATTGTTTTCACTTACCTAAAAAGATTGATGAAATAAACAATTTCTTTTCCATTGTTCTCTAGGCTTCTAACCCAGGTGAGGTCGCTAAACAATACCAGGAGGCTGGGATGAAAGCATATCATCAACTACTAGAAGGCGAGACCGACAGATGAGGCAGTCATCTTTAATAAGCAATCTCATTTAATTTGTAATCTGTAATGTCTTCCATATGGCTATAGAAAAGTCAAAAGGTCGGGGAGGGGCAGGGGGAGGAAATACACAGCTTCATTAAAAATTGCAGTTGTAACACAATTGTAAAGAAACCAACCTTTCAATACCCTTGTGCTGTTGCCCATCACTTCTGAAATTTCTTCAATAATTTTACAATGATGTGTTACACCATTTGAGCAGGGTTTCTATAGGCAATAGGGTATTGCCCATTTAGATGATTTCTTTAAAGTCTGTGCGATGTGTAGTTATCATCTCCTGAGAGGTAGAAGGCGGTGAGACACATCTTTTTCAATAATTCTGGATACTTTCTTTGCTCCCCCTGCCCCCCCCCTAATTCATTGAAATTATTCAAATAATGCCCCTGTAATTTAAAGTTACGTTGTATAAGCATATATGACTGAGCACAAAGTAGGGGTTTTAATATTATATACTCGGATCCCAACAATTATTTGAATGTGTTATTTCCCCGATACCAAAATCAAGAGTGCAAGGGGAAAGTGACAATTACTGCATGCATCGATATGAAATGTTATTTTGAATGACAACAAATTTTGTTACTGCCTTGAATATTTAGACAAAAGTACTATAAAATGAGTCTGTGATTACTGATGAATGCATGAAATACATGTCATCAAAATTTAATTTCTCATACAAAATATATGAACTGTAGAGTCACTGAACTTTGCCATGTTAATAATAATTACAGTGCTAATATAGCGCCTTACACTTACTTTGTCGGAAGTCTCTAAGCGCTCTACAATAATGCAGGATAATTACCCTGGCTTTAGCAGTGCAGCTGTTACGCGCGCTCATTTCAAGGAATAAATTCCTACCAGGTACCCATTTACTTCACCTGGGTGGAGTGTGGCAAATGTAGATCAATGTCTTGACATTTGTTGTGAGTGTGCAGATTCTGAAAGAGCGCTCATATGGACCAATTCAGGCAGACCACTACCTCTCCAGCTTGCTGTAAAATGACGATTTGTGAGATATGATTATTTTACAATTGGCAAATGATGCATTTGTATGTGCGTTGTGAGTTATAAATGTTCAAACTGGCCATTGTTTTTGCCTATAAATGTCACATTCTACTTTAGGCCACACCCATAGATCAAGATCTACCAATGTGTGGTAGTCCAAGATTCAGGCATTTTCAAAGTATCACCAATATATGGTGAGTATTATACAGTCAAACCTGCTTTAGTGACCACCTGTCTACAAACACCACATTTTTTGTTTCCCTTGAAAATGGTTTCTCATTGAAACATGTACTAAAGGAACCTATCTACAAAGACCACTTTTTGTGTTTCCCTTAGGCGGTCGCTATAGACAGGTTTGACTGTATAAGTATTTAAAAAGGAAATAAAAGAAGAAAGGAGTGCATAGAATTTAAAGACATATGTGAATCGGCCCTTCCTTTGCTTTTCTTCAAGTTATTCACCTACCTCATTATGTAACTTCTGAGGCCTTCAATATCCAAGCTAATAAGTGTAACTGTATATTATTCATATATTTCATGTTCGTCACCGAGACGGTTAAAGTATTTCTACATGATATGCTGTGCAGCCATGTGTTGTTTGATAGCCCCATTCATTCCGCTCACTAATGGACCCAGTTTTATAAAACTTAATATCAAGAACAAGTTAAAAGCTTCTGTTATAAGCTACTGAAATCATGGCATCTGATTGGCTGAGAGCAAATTTGTCATAGAAATTTAACATTTGTTATAGATAAAAAGTTCTTATGAAACAGGACCCAGGTATTTCTGATAATAATATTTGAGGTTGGGCTTTTTACTACCAGGGGATGCTCAAATAATACTCCAGTTAAACCAACAAGATCGACTGAAGACCAACTGAAAAATGACATTCCAATGAATATCAACAAATCGGTCACTCTATCGATCAGGGACCCGTTTCACAAAGCCCCTTTTCAATGACAAATGACAAAAATCAGTGACATATTTGCTGATAGCCAATCAGAAGCAAGGATTTCACTAGCTTATAACATAAACTGTCATTTGTCACTGATAACAAGTTTTGTGAAATGGGGCCTGGAGTTGGTTGGGAGGTTAAAATCCAGGGCCCCACTTCAACAAAAACAGAACTGATGAATTTACGTGAAAGGGAGTCTGAGTAAATGACATCTTGTAATGCATGTACTTTGGACTCTGAATTAGTGTCCTCTTTAACTACAGGGTCTTAAATATGTAATATGTGTACAGTGGAAACTCGTTATAATGAGGTCCTTGGATCATGGAAATTACCTTGTTATATCGGGGGTAAAAAAACGAAAGAATATAAAGAGCTGGGACCAACAAAATTTTCTTTTAATAACAGATACCTCGCTATATCAGAGTTCTTTATAATGAGTTTCCCCTGTATTTGATTCTTCTTCCATGTACAATTTCTATGAAATTCCATCATATGCCCAAGTACGATATTTGAGAAAGATGTGTACTGAACTAAAATATTTGAAGCTGTGTCTTCCACTTTCTATCCCTTGTTTTGTACGACGATGATCCAGGAGCTGAATGTAATAAATATCACATGAAATGTGGATTTTGTAATACATGTATTGTTTCAGGTATTGTCATTTGATATATTGGTATATGTATTCATTATTTTATTTTGTACATTAGTTACTAACTTTTTATTACTATACAAATATACAATGTCTTGAGAGGTTCTGGTTGAAACTATGGCCACGAGGTGACTATTGAGTCACATAGGCCTATAGTTTTAACCAATACCTCAAAAATAAGGCAGTGTAGTTTGTTTCATATCCTGCATCAAAAATGTATTTAAAAATATATTTAAATTTTATTTAAATTTCAATAACAAAAATTAAATTAACAAAAATTATCAAAAAACACTATAAACAAACATTTTACTTTTTTTTTGCTAGCAGTAAATATTAGTTTTAGTTAGGTTAAAATATACGGCTTGGGAGCCGTAAATATTTGATCACGTGAAGAGCTCTCAACCAATAAAAAACCAATAAATTGTTGATGCTGGATAAAATCTGCACTATATAACGTAGCAAACTTTGTGACTGTTGTATCAAGTAAAGACAAATCATTTATTAAACTTCTTACCCATTTTATAAAAAAATCATCACTTTCAAAACATAGCTCTTTGTCAATACACACAAAAGTATTTACAATTTTTTTTATTTCATGAGAAAATAATATTTACCAATTTAATGACTTTCAGTATCATCTTACTTGGTCAGGTTAACTGAAACACATGGAAACAAAAGAACAATTCAAAAACATTCCCTTAAACAGTGCAGAGGTTGGAGAAAGGGAGAGGGGGAGAGGGAGAGAGAGAGAGAGAGAGCAGTCAATAATTTCGAAATTATCCCTGTTATAGATCGAGTACCGAAGCTGTGACATCATTTAAATCTATTTTTAGAATTTCTCATTTTTTTCTTCATTTTCCGAAACAGCATCAAAAATAATGTCCAAATGTCGAAAATCAAATTGGCTGAGCTATGACCTTCTGAATAAATAGATGTTCTATAGGAACTCAAGTGTTATTTGCTCTGGTTCATAACCAATTCTAAAAATAGATTGTTTGATGACGTCACACTTCACCAATCTATACACTTGGTGACAATCCTTTTAGTTCTTTGTTGCTGTCGGGCAAACAGTGCTTTTGTCATGTTTAGATTATGTTTTTGGAGTAATATTATACTGAGGAAATGCAGACTACATTAATTTGAACAGCGATGAACAGGATTAAAGTACTCCATGATCCGGTATATAATATGCATATAATTATATCTAAATCATGTATTCAAAAATATTACATTAACACTATACTGATGCCAAGGACCGCAATAAAAATAGAATGTGGCACAGTCCGTCTTTTAAATGTACACACACTGCCAACCAGATTTTCATTTGAAATCCACAACGGGTTATATCATCTATTTAGTGCGAGAAGGGCATTAACTTGAATCATTTTACACAGGGTTAATAATGCCCTTTTGGCTCCAAAACAGATGATAAATGAAAGCGTTCACAATGGTTATACCTCGGATAGTTTTATAGAAAATGGCCTCGGATTTCAATCTGATGCATTAATGACCAAACCGCAATAAATCGTGGAGAAGTATTGGGAGGGGGAGTAAATGTTGTGAATGGAAGACGGAATTAACTGCAAATAATCTCATATCTTACTGAAACTAACTGCACCATCATCATGATACATGTGCAAGCGAATCTACATTACAATTTGAAACATCCCAGCGTTATTTCATACATTTCAATAAACAAAACATATACATGGTTATAACAAAAGGATGTTCATCTTGTTTTCTTAGACCTCGAAATAACTTACATATTCAATACTCAATATCGCTAAAGATAGAATATCATTACTAGGATAAGAATGTTCGTACATGACACAATGGTACACATCACCGTCCATAGATATGAGTCTAATCCACACAAAAAGAGGGGCAAGAAAATAAAACATGGTATACATATCATAATTTGTCTCCCGAAATGCATCGTCAAATTACTTCCTTTTTAAGATCCCCGTCTTACATTAATTATTGTTTAACTTATATTTGTTAAAAAGGATTCCACACATGCAGCTGGGCCCGTTGCATACAACTTACCATTGATGGTAACTTTGCGATCAATGGCAACTACCATGGTAACAGGGCTCAACAGCCAATCAGAATCATTGTTTACCATGGTAGTTACCGTTGATGGCAAACTTACCATCAACGCTAAATTTTTTGTGCAACGCCTTAACGGGGCCCAGAAGGAAAAAAAAATCAGTGTCAATATTCTTGACCAATATCCGCTCTTACGTGAGTGAGCATGCTGTCATAAATGATTCGAGTAAATGACTCCCCAAGTCCAGGGAGCTAGTGACGTTGTATGGATCCAACCACAGACAGGGCACAGGGGTCATTCACCTTCCCCCCTTTTTTCGGGGGGGGGGGGGGGATTGGGGAGGAGGCACCGGTAATAACAGGTAGATAAAACATGAAAGATCAAGTACATCGTGTGAGGGAAAGGGTGTGGGAGGAGTTCATATCACCTCCTTTTTCAGGTTGCATTTTTCATCTCTCATTTCTATCGTTTTGGGGCTTTTATCCCCTTCTTCTTCTCTTAACACAACAGTTGCAAACTAAGATTAATACTTCATCCATACATGACATGTGACAACTGCAAGCTTTGATACACACTGCCTGCTTAGCTTAAACAGGTTTGTAAACAGTACATCTTGTCGATCTCATATTTTATTTTTGCACATCACATGTTTAAGAAATAACCATATTCGGTTTAAAACATTTCAGTTCAGCATTTCATAAGCATGATAAAGAACAATGTTGTTCCTCTAGACGATTGATGCTGAATTATCTCATCCTCCTGGGCATCAGTGATCTCATTTACATTGTCTTTGACTATTTTGTAGAACAGACGATCGATGATAGACCAAGGGACAATGTCGTGTCAAGTATTCTCAGTTCGACTACAGTATTCATTTTGTTCGACTGATCAATATAAGGCCCAGGAGACCACAACGTAAGTCGCCTACTCATGAAAGATTTATAGGAATCAACTGCCGAAACACGTAACAATGATGTCACAAAAATAAATATCCTTCACAAATGGCGCGATTCTTAATGATGATCATTGTCTGTTGTTGATCTTCGTTAGTGTTTTATTCAGAACTTGTTTCATTTGTTGAATGGAGCTCCGTCTACGGGACTTGTGTCCTTCCATCGCTCTTCGTCGCCGGACCTCCCGGTATAGTTCATGAAAGGCTTCGGGTATGTTCTCATCACCACGGCATGCTGATGATTCGTAGAACGCGCAGGCGAGTTCTTGAGCCATCTTCTCGCCTTCCTCAGTACTGACTTCACGCATGTGGTCGAGATCGCACTTGTTAGCGACGATGACGACGGATACATTCCGAGCTTTCTTGATCTCGTCGAGAAAGCCTTTAATCTGTACGACCTCTTCAAAGCTCTTCCGGTCCGTGATACTGTAGATTACGAGAAACCCGTCACCCCATCGCACGTGACCTTCTCGCTGTATGCTATCCACCTCCTGTAGAGAAAGATACAGAAAATTGATAAAAGTGATATTTATAAAAGTCGTTATTATTTCCAATATCAAATATAATGCTATTCTATTTCAAACACGGATAGCAATATGTGAATTACTGACGTTTTAGTTTCTGGCTCAAAATCTACACTTATACGTAGGCCTACATTAATATATTTTGAAATATCAAATTGAAATATTGAATGTCATCATGAAGATTGTCCCCAGACTTTGGCAGTGAGCGTTGAAGAAATGTAACTTGCAAAAAGGTATATCTTTATGAGAATTAAAAGTTTCTTTTGCAGCTCTGTCTTATAGGCGCTCTATTATAATATCTACAATTTTCTGATAAACGAATTTTCCCGAATTATGCCCACCACATTCTGTAACAAGAGTTTTTTATCGAATATATTTTGGGAGGCCTGGCAGCAGAGGGAAATGAATAAACACCAAACTCACCTGTCCTGCAGTATCTAAGATCTCCATGGAAACCAGTTCATCATCGACGGGTGTTTGGTGGCGATAGATAAATTCTGCATAAAATATGGATAAGAATGAAGAAGAGAAAAATGTTGTAAATACAATAGGTTCCTAATTATAATGTCGATCTATTATATACAGCGTGATGTAGGAGAAGAGCTATGGTGTAACAACTATTCATCATCATCATCAACTTCAGGTGGCGCTGTAAAGCGCTGCTGTGGTCTTCACGAGAGCAACTCTTTCACCTGCCATTTGTGCTGAACGTTTCATTCCTTGTCCAGACACTTTCTTGATATCATCAGTCCAAGATATTGGTGGACGACCTTTACCCCGTTTTCCTTCGACTTCTCCTTGTAGTACAGAAATATAAATTATACAAAACTGTAGTGTACATCCACATGAGGGAATAAATGAGATGAGAAAAGAAACATGGCTATAAGGTCATAATATGATTATAGTCTTACCTAATGTTGGGTCGTATTCCCAGATGAACCGTTTAGTGAGGTACCGCACAATGGTTGCTATGGACAGAAAGAGATAAACAATGTTAGCAACATGAATTATCAAAAATCATGACTGTATATTAAGATGAGCATTTATTACAACGGGATATACATCTTGTAGTGGTTTATAGTGGGGAGCAAAACAAAAGTCATCAAAACAAAAATGTGAATAAATAAATCAGACGATGCAAAGTATCAGTGTTAGTCAACCAATGTTGGGATTCTATTTTCCTATATAGCGCCCTCTCACAAATCTTCTCTCATCGATGCAATATGCCTCTTTGTCTACATGTTTTCAAAAGGAAATGAACAAAATAGTGCAATGCGAGTTTCACCTGTCTCTGACTAAAATAACATCCATTGACAGGTAAATGAATTGGATACATTGTGGGTAGAATCATCACCCATTGATCGCTGGGTTTAAACATGTTTAATAAATGATATTCCTATCTCTGCATGCGTGCGTACCAGGGGCGTAAACAATGGGGGGGGGGGGGGGGGGGGTGAGGGGGATGCATCCCCACCCCCACCTCACAAGGTGGGGGGGGGGATGGCATGTACAATCATTCCCCCCCCCCAGGTTTTGGGGAATGATATTTGCTTACTTAATAAGTCATAATGATGATAATAATAGTAATAATAATAATGATAACAATTATAATATTAATAACAATAATAATTATGATGATGATGATAATAATCCTCATCATTATTGTAATTGTGTTTATTGTTATTAGCCGCATTCACACGGTGAAAGCCAATTCAGACGGTAAAAAAAAGAAAATATTACAAGTACTTTGTGGTTATCTTGTGGTTTGGAAACCACAAGATAACCACAAGATTAAACAGGCGCGGATCTACGGGGGGGGGGGGGTTAGGGGGTTTAACCCCCCCCCCCCTTGGGCGGCCCAAAAAACAAACAAAACCAAAAAAAGGGGAAAAAAGGAAGAACAAAAAAGAAAAAAAGAAAGAAAAAAGAACGCACGCTGGAGAGAAACCCTTTCAAGTGCAAATATTGTGAGAAGATATTCAACTCATCTGGTAACTTAACCAAACACATGATAACTCTGGATATAACTGTGTATTTAACTGTTACTTGATTTAAAAAGACGTTATCATGCACTGCTTTTTATGGTCTCCATTGTGTTAAAAGATGCCAGGAAAACATCACTTACGGGGTTCAAATAAACACCCCCCAAAAAATCGGATCGCCGCTTCGCGGCTCGTGGACGATGCTCCGCATCGTCATTATTTTGGTCAACCCCCCCCCCTAAGCAAAAAGCTAGATCCGCCCCTGAGTCATCCCCCCCCCAGGTGTACGAACCTGTCTACGCCACTGGTGCGTACACATTTCCTATTTAGGAGAATCGATCAAATCAACAAATATGTTTGCAAAGCTTCACACCGGTTTGTCTATTATTAGCTAGATATCTATAGCTGCCCCAACCTGCTATAAACCTATCCTTTTGTATTATTTTCTGTGATATCTCATTTTGTTGTGGCATTGGCTACTTTTTGTATCGTGACCGTGTTCTCCTATCTTTCTCATGTAAAGTATTCTCTTATCCCGTTCACATCTATGTTGGCATCCCCTATTTTCCTATTTCTAGTTTCTTTTTGTAGTTGCGAATTTGTTAATTGAATTACTCATTATTCCTACCCTATCATTTTAGGGGTCCGCAATTGTACAAGCACTGTTGAAAAATAACCGCAATGGCTCCAATTGCATATAGAGACTTTAAGGGGGGATTTGGCAGAGGCGAACTGTTTACATCAGTAAGTACGAAATCAGTGTACCTAGCGGACTTGGTAATAATAAAGGAGCAATACCACACTATAGTGTACTAGCTTGGTTTCGAACCCGGAACCTCCCAGTTACAATATCCGTAGGCCTAATGGTTCTACCACATAGCCATCACGACACTGCAACTTTTGTTCATTTTTTTTCACAAGGCCTTCAAACCGTAGAAAGGGAATGGGCGGGTGAGTGTGGCTGGCTGGCGAAGCAAGCGCGTAGCCAAGATTTTAATTTAGGGGGGGGGGGCGGTAGTGAGCACGCGAAGCGCGCTCCCTAGGGGGATGGGTGCGAAGCGCGGAAGCTTTTACGTTTCATTAAATTATTAGAGAAAGAAGACGATTCGTTGTAACGTTCTCGACTCTCAATCCGTTTTTTTCCTCCTACGTCCTCTTCCTTTCTTCTTTTTTTTTTTTTTTTTTGGCCGGCGTATTTTTTTTTTTTTTTTTTGGGGGGGGGGGGGGGTGGGGCGACCGCCCCACCTGGCTACATACGTCGTGATAATTATCATAGGACCGATTGAGATTCCCGGTTGGGAATAGGCCACACGAGGTCTAATGCCTGGGACTGAAGGACACCAGGCAGAATGGATGATTCGTGTTACATGGTAGTATTTGGAGAAGGATATCCGGCCAACAACTGAGATAACAAACAGGTCGACTCGTCCTTTATACACCTGCTTGATAACGTGTGTTTGAAGATCATAGATTACCATGGCAACAACTCGCATCCTCGCGATATAGTCAATACGAATGGGAGGGAACACCGGTGATGGAGAGAGAGAGAGAGAGAGAGAGAGAGAGAGAGAGTAAGAGAGGATAACTGTGAGTCAGTAAGATGGATCGAGAGATGAAGGCTAGTTGGATTTGTTTTCAATCTTTATCTCAGCCTCTCCTTAGATTTAGATCTGAATATTAAAGTTTCTGAGGTTTAATTATCTCCTTTTGTGTGTGTGTTCCATTCACTAGGCCTAAACAGATGAAATCTTTTTTTCGGAAATTGGCAAAATACCACTATTGTTGAGACTCAATAGGCTTTATAGTTTTGTTACAATAAGAACTGTTTATCTCTACTTCATTTCCATGCTATGACCACAAAAAAATACTACAAATTGGAATCAATATTACAAGCAAAGAATGTGAATACGAAAAGTCACAATCAACCTTACAGAATGAATAATATCTTAATCGAAATTGAGAAGAAAGAAAGGCAGAATGCTTGAAACGTAGTCTAATTTATTTGGATAGCTTCGTATCGTCGTCGTCTATCCCAAAAATATTTCGATGATGAACGAAATGATTTATTGTAGCTGTCTGTCCTGAACGGTCTGATCGGGTCACGTGACCCCATGGTGACCCTAGGTCAAGTACGCGACCCAGGGGTCATATAGGCGATAGATAAGAGATCATTAGCGTCGAGTAAAGATGCGGAATGGGAGCCTGAAACAAGAACAGAGGAAATCTGTCAGCTCCGAGACAACCAGGACAAGACAAGGACAAGTCGAGGCACCAAGGAGTTTTTTCACTTGTGAGACAAAGATTTTCGTAAGGAGGGAGGGAGGGAGGGAGGGAGGGAGGGAGGGAGGGAGAGGGGAGAGAGAGAGAGAGAGAGAGAGAGAGAGAGGGAGAGAGAGAATATGACCGAAACAAAGAGGAATGTAAGAACTTATGAGCTGCAAAGGATCGATATATAGGTGCAAAATGAGATGGAGAGAAAGAGAAAAAGGAGGAAAGATGTTGAATTAAGAAGCATAAAGAATCATACGAAATACTATAGTAGAATAAATTAATGGTAGGAAGAAAGTTATTAATACAACGATAATGCTTAGTTAGATGAGAGAGAGAGAGAGAGAGAGATCCAAATAGAAAGAATATTAGAGGCAGACAGATATTTACAAAAAAAAAGAGAAAGAAGGGGGGAAGAGTGACAGAGAGAGAGAGAGAAAAAATAGAGAGAGCGCAAATCTTATTATATATTTTGTGTACAATATGAACATAGCAGGCTCGAAGTGATTGGGTATAATCCATGCTATAAAGTATGGCTTTTCCCAGAGTAGCTTTCCAGTGTGTGATGATTACGTCGAATACAAGAAGTCACGTATTATATTTCCGTCTTGAGATCATAATGGCGTCACAATGAAGACTCGATCCAAGCTCCAGATTAGATAGCATCGAATTAATCATCTCGGTTATCTTGTTCAAATTCCCAAATCCTAAATCCATATTTTGATGACAAGAAAGTCTCTAAAGCTTTTCCGATTCAGTATCACTGTCAAAGTCGCTTCCTCGCTGATGGCATTCAGATTGTCCCGTCTTCATATCAGTGCTAGATTAATTATCTTTCTTTTTTTAGGAAGGGGTTTGCTTCAAGTGCAGTACTTGAAGTAAGTGAAATGATACTTTGATAGTCTATGCCTGCTCATTTTGTCTCATTTGATTCTTTAAGGATACCATAGATGTCCGTGTTTGCGGTGTCATCGTCAATTCCTCTTCGGATTGATACGCATAACCCCCTGATGGCCGAAATAAATGATATCACCAATTTTAATAGGATCAATATGGTAAGAAAAATACAAAAAGACAAAGGAGTACGACGCCCTTTTTGAAAACTGTTAACACTTTTTCTAGATAGGCTATACAGCCCCACGATGTCAACAAATCACAACTTTTCCGTCTTTTGCATACTGGCTGTTTTAATGTCTAATCTATTATGTTTGCAATCAACCTTTGTCAGAAACAACTGAAATTCTGAACTACTAAAATAGAATAGGCCCGTTTATATTAGCCATTGCCAAGCTGGGGCCCGTTTCATAAAACTTGTTATCTATAACAACTGCTTAATTTATGTGACTAATCTGCTCTCAGCCAATCAGATGCCATGATTTCAGTAGCTTATAACAGTAGCTTCTAACTTGTTATTGATATCAAGTTTTATGAAACAGGGCCCTGATCTTCGCTCTTGAGCAAGTTGAAAGTCATGCGATCCTGGCAGTAACTTTATAGCACTATAGTTTTTTTCCCCACGTCGGAAGATATTTTGTTGTTTGACAGATTGTCTAGTTTTGACTCTAAGGGGATCGTTTCCAGATGCATCCTGTCATATGTTTCTAAACATTGCATACCATATTGAACACGATCACCATTCATGTCCTTTATGTTACATGGTCGCGTTGTCATGGCGACTGTGTTTCCTGGCCCCGCCTTTTGTCAAGACGTAATTTACGTCGTTTTGTGAAGAGAGTAAAAAGCTAAAAGTGCCTGACCGACAATATTTTATGAAATGCGGGTTCTATAAAAGTCAGCGATTGAGAAAGCATTAAAACAAATTTCCCGGAAATTTGAAATCGATAAAATATGCTACTTATTATTATAAAAAGAAAATTAAACTTTCGGGTTGTCTCGATCGGGACTCGGATGGGACCCCGTCTTTTTACTTGAGCCTTGTGGATTAAAGTGAAAATATGAGAACACCGTTTGGCCATTAATTTACCCTCGTTGATAAATTTTAAAATCTGGGGATCTCTTTCTTTCTTTCCTCGGGGAGGGGAGAGATTAACAGTTCGCAAGATTTGTTTATGAACGTGAAAGTTTTGATCCTACAGTTTTCAAAAGGTTCTAACCAAGCTCTTGCATAAGCTAGTTTTGAAGATGTATTCCGAGGATAAATATGAGATTATTGCATGTACATGCAAAGTACCAAGGGAATAGAAGCGTGAAATATATGAGGTAGGGTATCCTATGAACCTACCACCTTCGAGTAATTGAAAGATTAGATAAAATTACTGAGGTTGAATTGACACTGCTTCCGACACTACGAATGACACCATTTTATGACCTGCGTGACATGCTAATAAGCAAGGGTTTACTAGAATTTCAAAGCTCTGTCATGTTCAATAACCCTCTATATCACTATACAACAAAGCAAAAAGTCCAATAATAGAAATATATTAACAAATATTCCTAACGGACCACCGTGGATTATTCCCACGACTTCTATGTTTCTGTTATTTTTCTGCTTTCATACAAATCTACTTATTACAATACGAGGGTTGGATTGCCCTTTAAGCGTTATAATCCTTCTCTGGGCCGCGTTCGTCATATTAAGAGACAAGTAATTTTATCTTGTCTGTTGTCTCTCCACCCAGGTGAAGTAAGAGGTTACACGCTTGGTAAAGGAATTGCGCATAATTTTTATAAAGGAATGTCTAATAATAATAATATTCGGAGATTTATGTATGCCTCCCCCCATAACAATCATCTAGTTACAAATCATACAACACGAAATTTGAAATATTTCTCCCGGTCTGTGCAAAATCTGCAATGCCAATGTCAATATTTGTATGTTGCCAATGAATTTTACGTTTGCAGGTTTATCAAAATGAAACAAACAACTTGCCATATTTCTTAAATTAGCGTTTCCAACTGTTTGGAAAATCTATGATATTTCCACGACTAAGCCCGCATCGTCTGTATCTTAAATTACAAATGTAGCCTATATCTAAAGATTGAATGTATGGAATCTTGTATGAAGACCGTGAGAATGAGTTCACCTTGCAACGATTGTAATGAATGGTTTTTACGAAGACGTTTCTGAACAGCTGTTCACATCAACGTACACGACACACGGATGGATGCTGAAACATGCAGTGGATGATATTATAGGCATCTGCCTCAGTAAATTTCTCATATTTAGGGAAAGATTCTGGAATTGTAACAAGTCGGTTGAAAGTGAAGGTCACGTTTAAATTCGTAACCTATAAATGTCAGTTTGTTTGTCTTTCTTCTTAAATCATATTATCGAAAATTCGTGTTATTTGCTTTAGTAACTGCCACTACAAATTGTAAGGCCTATTAAATTTTACGATCACCCAAATCAATGGCGAAACGCGATGTTGATATATGACAGAAATCGTTTAAAAATGGAAAAGTTCATTCTAATAAATTATGGTCAAGGCCCCCCTTACATCAACCTTTATATGTCAGCAATACTGCCCCACCCTCTCTTCAAAAAAAAAGAAAAGAAAGAGAATATAAAAGGGGGAAAATGACTCAAAGATGTAAAAACAATACTTTCTTTTTATATCTTTTAATCCATAGTCTTCTCAAAACTAATATTCTGTCTCTTCCATCTCAGTCTTCTCCTCCACTAGAACTGTGATGATAGAAATACTTTTAAAAGCTGTCCTTCCATTTTGACTACCATGCAAAAGAGTTCTCTCGTTCTATAAATTGAAATTAAAGCTTTTATTCCCCTCTCATCTTTTATTAATCGAGTTCTTACTTAATTTCCCCTTCAGCCAGAGCACCCCTCCCTTCTCCCTCACATGTTCTTTTTGTCTCTTTGTCCGTCTGTCTGTCTCCATCTCTCTCTCTCTTTCTCTCTCTCCCCCTCTCTCTCTCTCACTCTCTTCATGTTACCAAGCGGGTCGACATCTGTACTCGCTTGCTTTCACTGACCCCCACGCTGCTTGATAGTAAATATTTTGGTGAAAACGACCCCCACTGATCAGGTGTGGCATGCCGTGGGGCGTTTACACTCAACACAAATCATGAACAGATTTGGAGAGCCAGAAGGTAAAGGATGTTTGCATCATTCATTCTAAATTGGAGGTAATTTTTATGAGGTGCGAATGAGAAATGTTTTCTATTTTTCGTTCGGAAATGTGTTTTGCTCGAGGCCGAAGGAAAGAAAATAGGATTCTGAATGTTTTTCGATCAAGATCGTGTCGAAATGTTTCCTGAAAGTCTTCTGTTCAAGACCTAGGACCTACACGTAAATGATCGGTTGTTTATTTTGAAAGGTCCAGAAGATGAACGGGAGATCTGCTCGCCTGCCAATCTGAAGTGGTTAATGTACCCATATTGCAGCGGAAAATAGTAGCCTAAATGTTTCAGTTGTTTCTATAAATTAAGTGTTGACATTCCTGACAATGGATAACCTGAAACTGATAACTGGAGATGCCACAATCGTCCACCACAAGTCCGCTAATATCATTCAAGATGCAACTTTTTGAGCAACACAATCGCAACTGCTTAAGAAATGTTAAAAACATATTAAGGCAATTCCAATAGTCTTATGCGTCACCTATTAAAATGTGTGAACACGACAAAGAGGTATTACGTAATCTGAACATGATTTCTATGAGACATACTAACCATCGTGTTTTGAAATTGTCTTTGAGTGATTTTTCGAAAATAATGACGATAATGTGGTTTCACTCACAAACTGCTGCATTAAAAGAGCCTCGGTTTACGGGTGCCCCTATCGTAAGTTAAATTTTCTAGCCCTCAAATCCATACTTGTTCTCAGCAAAATTTGACAATTTTAGGACATTGACGGCATGGGCCTATTTGAATTTAAACGACCTGTTTTTTATTTTTATTTATAGTAATTCATGTTGGAAGTATATTGGCAAACCTATCCGACGCCCCCATCAATACTAATGTTCGAAAGACGCCCCTAACGTTTGGTTCCTTGTAATCTAACGAAGTTCAAGCCTATCTGTCACACTGCTGCCATATTTCTTAATGGGCTTTCCTATATTAGGTAGAATATCAGTGCGCCCCTCGCATATCCATTAGTCATGTCACGTGGGTCATGTTATACCCGCAGGCGTTACATACGTACTCTATCATACTAACCATTCATCTATCATGATTGAAATGGTTCTGGATATTTTCCAGATTCCGAAAGGATTTTGATACGGGTCTCTCCCTTCAGGGTAACTCATATATCACACGGAGTTCGCATTATGTCGACGTCTCGAATGTTTTATTTAAGCGACATAAATATGGGATTGAAGGAAATGAAATGAAACATGTCTGAACTCCTTATGAACTGTACTAGAGCATAAAGGAAACTTATGAATCATGTTTTCAATCATTCAAGTTTAGATTTGGAATGGAATGTATTTTGATAACCGTACTGAGGAGTAAATGGATGGTTTGATTTGAAGCGATGCATTTCTATATTTTCTCTTGCCCGATTGTTTTTTTGTTTAGAGGTGAATACCTAGTTACCACTACAGGTGAGAGGACCTTAAGAAGTTTATGAAAGATAGAACTCTTAAACGAGAGATAACACTCACCTGACTTTCCAACGCTGCCTCTTCCTAGTACAGCCAGCTTGCATTCCGAGCATTTAGATGGGGTTATATTCCTACTCATCTTGGTATGCATTCATCTGGTGGTGGTGTGAAGAAATAAAAAAATAATCCTCGCTCTGTCCTTCGCTATTATAACACTGTCTTGATCATGGTATAACACCGCGCTACACCTTACTATAGACCTTCCGTGCTCGTCTTTGATGCAATACTATGATAGCGTGTTATCCCTTGAATACACTGCGTGATGTTCGTTTTGTTCTTGTCTTGTTCCTGGTTTCAAGATTCAGTCTCGAACGTGCTGCTTCAATCTCTAGCAAAGCAACGCTTCGTCACAAATTGAATCATGTGCTACCTATGTGGTCAATCTGAAGAGAATGAATAAATGAGAGAGAGGGGAAGAGAGAGGGTGAGAGAAGGACAAAGAGAGAGAGAGAGAGAGAGAGAGAGAGGGAGAGACCGTCGTCATTATTCTAACAAAACATGGATCGAACATTTTATCGGATACCAACAGAAAAGTAGGAGTTCACATATAGGGTTAAACAAAAACATTCAATAAAATATAATGGAGAGTAAAACACAATTCGACGAAAGATAATTGCAAAAATAGAAAACACAAGTCAGTATAGCATAACTTTTACTTTGATACTTCAATATCTTACCTTCAAATAAACGTTGATAAAATATGTTAATAAAAATAATGATAGGATAAAAGCAAAATACATGTACATGGAGTAGGCTAGCAAAACAATGTATTTTATGAAAACAAACAATTGAAAAATTCATGTCTACTCGACAAAAACTTTCATGGCGCAACATTCAGACAAATGTCAAAATCGTAAAAAAACGTAATTTCTCTGTCCATCCTTGTGAAAATGGGAGTTATATTTGTGTTATGTACACAGCACGTACGCATAACAAAAATCAAAGTCGACACTTGGCTGATTTATTGTTTTAGGCGTCTCTTAGCGGAAATAATAAAAACTGCTGCATGCTGCTCATCGGAAGTTTACCTTTTTCTTTACACGTCACATGAAGATAGGAATGTGTGACGTCACCAATGACGTAGTGAATGGACGGAGATGGGGGCGGGTGGTCATCGAATCATTTATAAGGCCCCTCGAAATCTAGGTCAGCAAGATCTTTTTGGAAGAGAACAAACAAAATGTAGACGAACATGATGGATTGACCAGATATTTGTTTCACTCTCATACATATCATTTTTCTAGTAATTTATTGCATTTTATCAAAATCAGAGAGAGATAATTATGTACGAATGTTATGACTTATCTAGGCGCGGCCCCTTTATTGCTGGGGTGGGGGTGGGGGGGGGGGGGGGAAGCTCAATGAATTTATCCTCATGATCTCCGAACAGAAGGGCTTAAATGTTGCCTTGAGAAAATCAAATTAACAGGTGAGTGGATATTTGAGGTAAATCTGAGAAAAACAAAGTAAAAAGTCGGTGAAAATTTGAGATAATTCGGAGAAACCTCACAGTTGGTGAAGTTTTTTGATGAATTGGACACCAAGTAAGAACTATGTAAAATGGTGATAATTGATATCACGAATGATATCATGTCGTCCCAGGAGCCATTCGATCATGATCAACTTCTAACATCATTCACAGTATCAGCTTTTTCCAGTCTATTGAAATAGACATTTTCTCCTGGAATATGTCTATTTCATGAATTAAACAAAATGAGAGAAAGAGAGAGAGAGAGAGAGAGAGAGAGAGAGAGAGAGAGAGAGAGAGAAGGGGGTGGGGAATGGGGCGTTTGAGTAAGCAATACTTTAGGAGACAACCAGTAGAAAAGTGGTTCATAATGAATTTGATCACATATCATAGTCGAATTACTAAATGGAAAGGGGGGAGGGCAATTAAAAGGGTAAAGGGGGAAAGTCCCCCACACCAGTCCTATTGCTTCTTGAACTCCTATTAATGAATATCGAAACCGCTGGAACAAAGACTGCAACCTGACATGACGGAAGAACGCTTCATGGTGATATTAGTACACCTGTTTTATATAATGCAGAGATAGGACAAGAATATTAAGGGGAAGCAGTGGGAGGGGGCAACACTCCCGAAGCTCCAAACTAGACGCCCTTGGTTGAATCAAAGTTAGTCACTTACCACATTGCGTTTGGTGTATAATAGATAGGAGGATAGAGATGGGCAGAAAACAATAATATTATGTGTTCATAAAGGATTTGACCAATTAAGAAGAGGGGGCGGGGTGTCTCCTGCGCCCCCAGCCGATTCGCCCCTGCAATCTTGTCTCATTCTGCATACATCCTGAAGCTTTGATTTGTCTGGTGATGTTATCACAAAGCATTGCTGCTGTGGAAGAGAGCGTGTATGTAGCTCAGTGTTTATTACTTTGTTGATGTATCGGGTGCAAACATGATATTCATTATAACAGGTGTCGATCAGAAAGATCTACCTAAGATCTAGATGCCCTCAGCTACAATCAATGCGGAAGGGTACTAGAGGAAGCAGGGAGGGGCCAGCGGAGGTGAGCTGGTGAGGGGTGTGAGAGTAGAGAGAGGTAGAGAGAGAGAAGAGGAGGGAGACAGCGGGGGGGGGGGGGGGGGGGGTACCGAGGTTGGCGTTATCATGGTAATTTTAAGTCGTGAAACAACTGTGGCCAAAACGGGAAACAAAGAGCCTCTTGGAAATGTATTCCTGTAAATCATTAAATAATTTACAAAATATTATTGAATACAAAATCTTTCTCTTGTCTGACAATGGGATAGAGAGAGGGAGAAAGAATTGGGGGAAAGAAGAAAGAGATAGAAAGGAGAAGAGAGAGAAAGGGAGATAGAAAGGAGATTGAGAAGAGAGAGAGAGAGATAGAAAGGAGATGGAGAAGAGAGAGAGAAAGTGAGACAGAGAGACGGGGAAAACAGGCAGAGAGGTAGAGGGGGGGGGGCTATGAGAAACCGATTCGTGATGAGGGTGGAAGGAGCTAAGGCAAGGATGTTATCTGTATTACAGACAAGGAAATAATAAGTCCTGCTATGATCGTTATGCAAATCATGTTTTGGCAATTTGGAAGCACTTGATTATGTGCAAATCCGGATAATTGAATCTGGGAAAATTTGCCTCGGGATGGAAAACCTATTCCAGTTTATAATATGAGGTTACATACATGTACGTCATACTCGCGATTATGATGAATGATCCATTCAAAACCAAGGTCATTTCAGATCTCAGCTCGAATAGATACAAATATTATAATTAACCTGATGTGCGTTTAGCGTAATTCAAGACATTGTGATTCAAAGATCTGTCGTTCCTGCAATATTAATATAATTAAATTTATCTTCAAATCATGATTGTACATGACAAAGAAGAAATATCACTTACGCACATGAATTCACGATATGTGCCCCTGCTCTTCTTACTTATTATGAGAGAGAGAGAGAGAGAGAGAGAGAGAGAAGGGGAGGGATAATAGAAAGGAGGATAGAGATAGAGATAAAGAGTATGACGTACATGTATGTAACAGGGAAAAAGCAGAAAAAATCTTGTCATCCACATAGTGTCCACAAACGGTAAGTGCCCTCTTCAATGACTGGGCCCATGCTCCGATGCTATGCCATTGCCGTCGTCAGAAAATATTTGTTTTATTTGATCACAACTTCACAAGTAATGATGTATTTTTCGATTTTGTCCACAGAGGGGAGCAAGTGCGTGTGCATATGTGAGCAGTATCATATTGGGTGGAAGAGAAAAGGGTATTCGTAAGAGGGGAGTGGGGGAGGGGAGTCTCTCTCGCAGTTATCTCCTCCTTGGGAGCCAAATGATATGTCAAAAATCAGAACTTCTGTTAAGAATTGAAGCGACAGCGAGTCTGGAAATCACGATCACAGCAAGCGGCTACATTCTTGCCGCTCAGGTGGGGTATATCATATCAACTTGGCAGCGAATGGTGTTTTAGTGAAATAAACAAATCAAAGTTGATTCGAAATTCCTATAGTATTGATTGACTTCAAGATACCCAAGCACGGAAAATCATGATTTTGGAAAAACATTTCTCGGAAAATTGAGGTAATTTTTATTTTTAAATCTCGTTCCTTCGTACAAAAGCAATAAACAAAAATTATAAAACAAAAATGAAATATTCAATGAAGTTCTATGAATAAAATACAAACGAATTCATGTCATTGAGCGCGCTACTGATCATGTACAACTCGTATATTTTGGACAAAAAGAAATGATTGTGAATCTCTCTTTCTCTAAACCTTGTTCTATATTCGTCTCATTTATATTGTAAACAAATGCAATGGTTAAAAGATCCTCTCTATTATTGGAGCACTATGATAGGCGGTTAGTGTTGAAAGAACAGGCCTCATTTATATCTAAAAACGATGAAAACTGTAACTATAAGTATGTTCACTTACTTATTCTCAAAACACTCAAGATAAATGTTAACCAAAATATGGAAACCTGTTAATAAGTCACAGTATTAACAAAAACAAAAAAGATGTATACCATACTTATTTCGTTTCCCCATGTCTCAAACAAAGAGAGAAATAATGTGCTTTGTATCATGTTTGTATCTAATGAAAAGGCGCTTTATAAATATTATTCATATAATGTCACTATCAATTTCTCGTGTTTGACATCAAGAGGGTTAATGTTCCTAACTAGGTTGTGAATGGACCTTGACCTCAAGCTCACTCATAACAGGAAACTATTCATATTTTTAGATCCAAATCGCGACATGTGTCTGGAAAGAAAGTGCTGACGAAATATGTACTTGTTGGTGTTTTTGGAGCAAGTATATTCCTTTATGGAGAAGCATGATTGATGTATGTGTGGGGTGACAAGCACACGAGTGCATGTCTTTTATAAAAACAACGAAAATATTTGTGTCCGATTTTTCTTTCGAGGGGAGGGGGGGGGGGGGGCTTCTTTAAACTCGCTTATACAATTGAAACAAATATAGTTCTTGTCATTATTCCTTATCAAATTCTTATTGAAGATAAACAATTTCCTTTGTTTGTGTTGATCATTCTAGGGTCTTTACCTACATGCCAAGACAAATTACTACTAATAGGGCCTGATCAGTCGAGTTCTCACAAGCATGTCCAATATGCAATCACAATTCTAAATATACATACTAAGACACGATTTGTGTTTTTTAGTCGCTGTAATATTCACACCTGCCTACTAACATCGCGTCAAATTGAGACTCTCCGGACAGCTGCTTGGTCAAAACTGGTCAAAAGGACGTTCGATATCAAGTGACCCCTTCCCGGAGTGAGGTAAATTTGGATGAAATTTGTAAATGAATTGGTTCCCTGCATGTCAGAAAATTGACGAGGTAACTGTCAGATTAGTCTCTGAGAACAGACCTTGATTTGACACTTGTAAGAAATGTATCGTGTATTGAGTGAAGCCTATCCCAGCTTCGTAATAACTGATGGCTGTATCAGCTAGGTTACGGGGCCTATTAGTTAGAACACCAGTATGTAACGCCTACTCATCAGATTTTACTTGTGTTATGTATTATTACTGTTTGAAAAAGAAAAAGAAAATTATAATAATAATATGCCGTGCCTGTATAGCGCATATCACATTTTGATATAAAGCTCTGTGCGCTTCCAAACCATTTCAATATTATTAACCCGGCTTTATAATGTAGCTCCGGCTATAGACAAATCATGAAATGCAAGTCCGGGACCGTTACAAAGTTAGTTTGTGATTCCTAGACTAGCATCGCGATGGATATAGCAGTGGAATGTAGATTCCCTGAGGTCAATATTTCATATTTCATCTAAATGCCCGGTATGTATGTACTCACTGGACAATGGTCAACCCCTCCGCATATCTTAAAGATATTTCAGATCTTACAATGCAAGTATGACAAGTAATGGGAATCATATTTTACTGTTCTAGATGGCCATACATATATTACTACTATCCGACAATGCCAACGTATAAACTGTTGGTGTAAACGGGGAGGGGGAAGGGATGGTAACAGTCGTATTCATAATGTGTTAGTTTGGGAGGGGGTTGTAGATAGTGCGTTTGTAATGTTATATTTTCGTAATATTTTGTGTTTTATTTCTATGTTTAATTATTTCTGGACCTCTAGGAAGAACAGAGCCATTTTGATAATGGCTCTGAATAGAGCATTCCAGCCGTTTTTAATTCTTGATTTGTATTATATTTATAAATTGTATTCTTGTATGTATTTGAATTTTTATACGGAAAATAAAACCAACCAACGAAGCTCGAGAATACACGAGATATTAGCAGCCGAAAAAAGGCCGAACATAAGAATAAGGAAACCAGAATAAAGCCAGGCACGGTATACGTTTTAGTCTAAAGATGTTTAATGAATAATTCAAAAATTATAAGGAAGATCGGATTAATTTTTCAATTTTATGCCGCCATGACCTATAAAGTCTAAATGATGAAATATCGAAAAGCAGAATATGTTAGACTACCTTGACAAAAGAAGCCTGTGACATTGTTAAATGATAAATGTTTAGTCATGAATTCATATTTAATATAGGAAAGGGTTTCACAGAGGAAAATAGGCTGACCGCAATCGAAAGAAAGAGTCATTAATGTCCATTACTCCAGCACATCTCTTTCGCACGTAAGTTTTGGACAGCTTAGAAAAACGGAGAGATTTCTTTATCCGAATCAAATGAGGATAGATGTAACATTATACAAAGAGAGCATTAGCGAGTTTAATGAATATCTTCTTATTAAAAACAAAAATCGGTAGGCTTATGTGTGTATGTGTGGGTGTGTGTGTGTGTGTGTGGGGGGGGGTGCCTCTCCTCTTTCGAGAATTCTAACATAATGTTCTGCATCTAAAGACGAATTTTTAATTGCAAAAAATCAATTGCGCAAATCATGAACCCCTATCATGCCGACAACGAATATCGTTCCATACTTCCCTTAGATTTAAGATTAGATTAATCAACTGTTAATCCCCATGCTAATCCTAGGATTAAACATTTCTTATGAGCTCAGACTTCCTGTGTTCTTTAATATTCGTAGGGTAACGTCATAAATAGGGTAATCTACGGAGTAAGAGGAGTACAGTGGCATTAATGAGAGTGCACTGGTATAAATTTCATGAAATCATGATCGGAATGTATCTGCATTATCATTCTGATAAGTTTCTGGACACTCTCCAAGATTTATTCCATGTGCAAACAAGAAGTCGACATGAGAAATTAGAGTAAATTGCAGACATGAACATGAACTGATGAAAATTATCAATTACGAGCTCTTCTAGTACATTAATTGTGTACATGTATTACAAATAGTACCCAGGCAGGCAGGTTTCCATTAATAAGGAAGAGCACTAGCCTTGA